>QYTT01081192.1:26027-46322 GCA_006980735.1 Dasypogon diadema | reverse complement strand
GAGGGTTCAGTTGGTTACTGATGCGTTGTTTAAGTAGGCTATAGCTAATTATTCATCCCTACGATAATAAAACGATTGCTTTTGAATTTTTCTTGCCAGTACGATAAAAATAAAAGTGCTCTTATTTTTTTAACACCACGACGATATTGCGGTATTTTCGTTAAGTTCATTTATCGCCTAAATGTTTGTTGGGTTTACGTCAACAGGGAATTTGACTTATGACAATAATTGGGTGTTCTGCAAGTCCAGTGCACACAGAACATGGGAGTGCATGTTAAGACGCGCGAATCGTTGTTTCAAATGCACGAAGGGAAATCATTTAACACTAAACCTACCAAGCCGGTCATTTTGACCGGTGACCTCTCTTTCAATTGCATTATTCGGTGTATTATTTCTATCTCAGTTGTAAGCATCTCGGTAGGTTTAGTGTTAAGCAAAGCATGTAGAGTAAAGATATCGCGTGCATCGTGCAGCGGCGGACATGCCACTACAATGTGTGATCCAAAAATGCAAAGTGTGAATTCGCAGAACTCAAGCAATCAAAGCTCGCAATCGGTCAAAATAATGGCACGTGACAGGTCTTGCAAACCCACTGAAAATGCGATAAATTTGATGGCATCGAATAAACACGACGGTTTTATTACAGACGGCTTGTGCCTACAGGGCCCGATCTAAGAGGGGGCAAGCCGGGCAAATGCCCAGAGCGACAAAATTGAGGGCGCCGGGCGGATCTACGAAAAAAATCTTATAAAAATTACCATGCTTAGCAGCCCGGCTTTCCTTAAAAAAAATGCTACTTTAGCGGCTGTAAATCCTTACGGACCAACATATTTTACAGTGCTGTCTTGTCTTATCTTAATGCTGTCTCCTAAGAAAATTATAAGACAGCACTTAAGCAAGCCAAGCCGAAGGAAAGAAGAAGAAATACCTAAATAGGAAAGAGGGAGCCAACTCTTTCGATATGTAATGATGTTTGAATTGAGAATACAAAGAAATTCTCCCGAATTTTTTTACCGATTTTATCTTTATGAACTGGCGAATATGACGGGTGCGGTAGCAGCATTGAATAAAGAGAAGGAGGAAGTGGCATAAGCCCTATACGTATACACCTAAGGCGTTCTCTTTTTGACAGGACATGAGTGGGAGACGGATAGTTGCATGGAGGTTTGGTCCAAATATCAGTATTGCGCACATGATACTTTTAACTTTACCAGTAACAGTTGCAAGTGATGAAAGAAGCTTTTCGAAATTAAAAATATTAAAAAATTATCTGCGAGCCACCATGACACAGAATGGATTATCTGGATTGGCTATGATTTCAATAGAACATAAGGTTTGCGGCAGTATAAATTTATCAGAAATTATTAAAGATTTTGCAGGGCAAAAAGTGCGAAGAATATTATTTTAATTACGAGGTAGAGTTTAATATTCTCAGAAAAAATATTTTATTTAACTAATTTGATTAAGAACGACTGATTCGTTTTGTATCATTACATTTACATACATTTATTTGTATTAAATTTAAAAACAAATCATTTCTTGTGTTTTTTTTATACGTAACGTATGAACCTTATTTTAAATATTATAACTTAAATACGTATGAACCGACTTCATAATTTTAACAGTTCGGTCCTACTGCTAATCTTTTTAACTTCTTAAACGATTTTGATGAAAAATGTTTACTGTTCCCTAAGTTAAGAGGTCATACGTACGTAGGAAGGATTAGCCCAAGACAGGGAAAAAGGCACAAGGGAAATGAGGCCTATACCCAACAGTGAGTCGAAACAGGTTGTTGATGATGATGAAGTTAAAAGATAATAATATGTCGATAAAAAAATATTTCAATCCATTCAGTAGTTTCTGAGGAATTCTTTAACAGACATACATATATATATAATATATTTACAAACATACATACACACTCTCATGAACTTTTGTATACCTTCGTTAGCTGAAAAAATAGAAAAGAGTACTTGATGGAAAGTAGTATCTGTTGAGACGATGCTAGGCTGGACATTACAAGGGCCCTGGAGTGACACTATTGATACAGTAGCTAACCTAGAAATCGACCGAGCTATTTCTATGAATGTAAGCTATTGGCATCAAACCCGAAGAATTAACCGACGATAAGTTTATCAAGTCCTTTATCGAAACTAAAATTGCCTTCGTAGAAGATCGGTATGAAGTTGGCTTACCTTGGAAGCACCCGAATATTATTATTCACAACAATAAACGAGGTGCTATTGTCAGATTCGAACCTTAACTATCAAACTTATGCTTGGTGCTGAAAGACAATTAATGAATATTTTGAATTAGGATTTGCTGGACGGGTTCCGACAATTTGTGAACAAAAAAATCGAACATATTACCTTCCTCATAGAGCAGTTTATCGAGATGATAAAACGACGACGCAGCTTCGAATAGTGTTTGATGGCTCAGCTCATGAACCTGGTTATACATCTCTCAATGATAATTCATCGCCTGGAAAGTTTTTTCCAGTAAACGCCGAGGTTTACTATATATTACTGAATTTTCGGTTAAGAACGATTAGTATCACAGCCGGCATAGAAAAAGCATTTCTACAGATCTCATTGGCTTTGTACGATAGAGATGCTCATTGATTTCTCTGGTATGAAAGGGGACAAGCGCCGACTGAGGATAAGTTAATCGAATATCGGATGAAACGAGTGATATTTGGAATAACTAGCAGTCCATTTCTGTTAGGAAGCGCCTGCTCATACAAGAGATATTTCCCGAGACTACTGAAATTCTACGCAAACCTTTCTACGTCGATGACTTTGTTTACTTCGATACTGCTAGCACTGTTTACAAACAATCTGTGGTGATAATGAAGTCAGCTGGTATGCATTTAAGAAAGTGGGTTACAAAGTCGAATGAGTTACAAGAAATTATCATCAGGGATGGATTAGATGCGACCGAAATAAATGTTCACAAAGTTTTCGGATTAAAGTGGTGGGTTCGTACTGGTGAAATTGGAATTGATCTGAAAGTTGCAACAGATTCAAGGCTTCTTATTGGGACAAAACGCCATGTTCTGAAAATGATAGCTCAAATATTTGATCCACTATGAATTTTGTCACCATATGTGATTAAAATGAAAATATTATTCCAATCGTTGTGGAAGGCTAAATTAGAATGAACTGTCCTTTACCAAGCGACTTGCTAAAGAGTTGGACTCAGTGGTGAATTAGACAATTCTGAGATTCCGAGCTGTATTTGCAATAAAAAAAAACTTCTGAGCTTCATGATATATCGCTGCATGTGTTTGGTGATGCAAGTCCAGAAGCACTAGGGGCCGTCGCATATCTTAGAATACAGACTAGTCAAGATGTTATTGTAAGCTTCGTCTGCTCGAAAAACAGAGTCGCGCCGATAAAAACGGACGGTACCCAGGAAAGGATACCAAAGCTTGAGTTGACCGCCGCTTTAATAGCCTCTAGATGAGAGGCCAGCCCGAAAGACAAACTCAGTATATGCATTACATACTAGATAAGTAGTAATTCATCAAAATTAAAGCCTTTTATTCGCAGTCATGTACATGGGATACAAACCATAACGAAAGGATGTAACTGGCGTCATTGTCCTGGTGGGATGAATCCAGCTGACTTGTTAACAAGAGGGCTATCCGCTAAGAGTTTCCTGAAATCAACTATGTAGCTTAACGGGCCAAAGTTCTTATGCGAAGGTTATGATACTTGGCCAACTGATGATTCGCGCTGAACTGATTCGAAAGGGAGACATTGCTTGAATTTTTACAAATGAATACTGCCACCGATTACGTATTTGATTATGAACCTATTCTACCAGTTGAAAATTATAGCCAATGGATGAAGTTGCTCAGAGTAACAACATACGTATTATGTTTCGCAAATAACGCACGAGGCACCAAAAGGTTGAAGGGGCATTTGAAGGCATCGGAAGTTAAAGCTGCTGAATTCTATTGATGCAAATATGTACAACGAAAGCATTATCCTCTGGAGAACCGATCTTTGTGAAGGGTAAATCGGTAGATCCAAGGTCAAAAATTGCAACATTGACCCCTTTCCTAGATGAAAACGGACTTATCCACGTACGTGAATAAAAATCTGGCTCACAGTGGAGTTAGCACGACCTTTAGTTATTTGCGTAAGAAGTTGTGGATCACAAAAGGAAGACAACTTACAAAATGGGTAATTGCTAGGTGTTTGGCTTGTAAAAAGTTGCATGGAAATCCGGGCTCTGAAGCTCAGTTACTCAAGGAAAGGATTATTGATGGGAAACCATTTAAGACTACAGGAATTGAATGGAATTATATATGTTGGACCATTATATGTTAAGTCAGCTAACGGCGTTAGTAGTACCTCAAAGGTTTACATACATAGAACTAGTGGAAAATTTGGATGTAGAAAATTGCATCCAGGGTCTTCGCCGCTTCATAGCAAGAAGGGCGAGTACCAGATATCATATATATTGATAATGGCAAGACTTTCAAGCGTGCAGCTTATGAATAACGGGGCTTGGCAGACATAATGGATAATTGTGAACTTCATTCCTTCATCGTCCTTCATTGTAGAATGGGCTGCATGGTGGGAAGGCCTTATTTTAACAGAGATCGAAGGCGTGATTAATTCGAAGCCATTATTTTATTTACCAGCTGATGATGTTTCTGAAATCATGCCTCTTACTCCGGCTAATTTTCTTATTGCCTTCAGCAGGCAATTTAGGAAATTAAGAATTTACTCATTCTGATCTAGTTCAGATATGGAAAAGACGTCAAGAATTAATGAACAAGTTCCGAAAACGTTGGAGCTCCAAATATTTGCAAATGCTCCGGTCTGCACATCATAGTCCTAGGACCTTTCATCATGCCTGAAGGTTGGAGATGTGGTATTAATTCACGAAAGCACTAGCCACGACTATATATCATGGCAGGGACCATAAGGTTCGGTCTTGTGAGGTGCGGACAGCAAACGGGACCATTTTAAAATGGCCAATTCAGCTCCTTCGTCCATTAGAAATACAGTAACTATTGGCCGCGGAAGGATGTTAAAAAACAAGGTGGTGTAGGAGTCTGCATTAAATCTGCTTCGTTAGACATGAAATTTCAGATATCCAGTTATGCACATATCAGCCAGAGATTTATTCTTCAGATGAAACTTTCATATATTTAAACCAACAATTCTTTGGATACCGCAGTTAAGAGAAATTCTCAGTTAAAAATTTTATTCGTTATCATCACAATCAATTAAAGTTAGAAAAATCGATTGTTTTTAAGTTTCTTTTTCTATATTTAAGGTTAACATTAATTTCATTAAAATATTTAAAGAATACTAGTCAAGTCAGATCTGTTTTTTAGAAAAATCTATACTAAAAAACCTTCCTTGTTAAAACAAAATTTCTTATGAAAAACTGGCCTATTTGCCCTAGCCAGTTCGCTATCCGTAAAGTGCTTTGGAAATTTCGCCACCAATCGCGGCTACGTTTGTAGAAACTGCGGAAAATAGAGCGAATTGTAGAATGACACATTTATAAGACGAAAATCTACATAGCTACCGCCACAGTGGCAACACTTGAACAATATTTCTCAGTTAACTTTTTATATTCTATGCAATGAATTTGTGTAGTCTACCCCGAACCTTTGTAAAACTTATATGAACTATTTTCCTTAATATACGCTATTTAATAGTAAATCGAGTTTTTAATTCAGACAACTTTCCATAAGCTCCAACATGGAACGAAATATTTCAATCGTTTTTTCAGATACAAGTGTTACAAAAATTTGTAAGAAAAAGTTTTTTTTATTCATTCTGCAGTACATTTTGAATTTTTTCAATACTAAAATCGTGTTCAACAATAGTGGAACTTTAAAAAGATTTTTTCTGTAAAAATATAGCATCCACAACTCTCTTTTTCTAAAACGTCGTTTCCATCGTAAATAATAACACACTCTATTTATATTCTTATCACTATTAGAGCCCATTTTTCTTACTAATTTTAATTACCTTCACAAAAGCACCAAGTCCTGGCAATACCAAACTGCTTATCAAAACGCTATATGTCTGCTCATAACTTGAATCTTTTGGCGGTATTTATTGCCTCATGGAAAAATTTCTCCCAAAGCTAAAAGGTTATGGGCGGCTTTGGAAGTTTACAAAATTGCTCGCGACACAAAATATTTTTATTTCGTGAACAGCTGAATACAAAATGAAGTACGTCTGCTTCCAGCAACGAACACCACTATACCACTATATACTGTTTTCTAGTTAGGGTCAAGTTAATCTGAATGTTCTATACGTAGTCTCGAAAGCAGGCTTCTGAATTTTCAAGCCCAGATTAGATATTAATTAAATTTCAAACAAAATTAGTGTCTATTTATTTGTCAATAAAAGTTTTCTTTCCTGCAAATATCTTAGTTTCAGTACAAGTAAAATTCAAAGACCTAAAAACTTCAAAACAATTTCATTTTCTCGACGTAACGCTATATTTTCCCCCAAAAAAGATGGAATTATTAAACAATTTTTTACTAAAGTTCTGTAAGCAATCACGACATGCACTTTAAGCGAAATGTTTCCGCAAAGCATATAATCCTTCGCTGATTATATCGCATTGCCCAATTTCGAGTATAAAATTATTCACATCATCATATTAGAGAAAATTGAAAATAAAACCTTTTATCTTCCTTCTATCTTGAATTATGAGCTTCCTAATATGGGATCATTGTCTGTTTTCATCCCTTTATAGATACAAATTGAATCGGGAACTGGGGCACACACTATTGTACTTCTCACGGTCCCACTGATCGTATCTTATCAGACTTCCCCTGAGCCTATTTCAGGATATATACCTATGTATAAAAATTCTCTGCCATAGGGGCCAAATTATTTGCTGGAAAGTATTTCCCAAAATATTTCGTGCCATGTGAACCATTTGAATGCCAAATTTATTTATGCGGCTAGTAAAGATTTCACGGAAGGGGCATTTCCTTACACGTTTCATCATGTAAATAATCAATAAAAGTCTCCTTATGGATTTGGATAGGGTAAAATAAGGAGGCTAATGTTGGCATCAGCTGCACTGTGTGGAACTAAACCTTTTAGCCTTTTTGGGCTATTTTTAGGAGCTTTTTGGATATGAGAAGTTTTTAGTAAATGTGGAAAACTTTCAATTTCCAGGGGTTGTTATAAATATTATGTACGAAACCTTTCTTGGCTCATGGGTTTCTACCTACACTGGTAAAGTTTACAGAATAGGATCATTATTATTTCCGGTGTGCTTTAGGCTATTGAGAAGACATATCTAAGCCGAATGCTTCAAATATGAATTGGATATGATGAATATTTAAAAGAACACTTCTGATACCATTTTACAATTAATAATAATGTAGCATAAAAATTATGCTAGTGATTGCAACACGAATTCGACATCTTCATGTCGCCAAAAATTATTTCGAAGCATTTAAAAACAGACAGAGGTACTTTTTGTGGAAAATTACCTGAGGATTGTAAGTACTAATTTTACAACTTAACGTATACAAAAACTACACGTGTAGATAACTGATTTACACTTACAAAATTCCAATTTAAAAAAAATACTTCGTAATAACTATGGCAGGAAACTGGGGAGATGATAATTTGGGAATTGTAGGCTATCTGGGAATAGATTACCTACAGGTGTAGTCTCTGTATAAGTTGTGCAGTATTGACAGCGTTTTTGGACAGGCCTAAAGATGAAGGATGTGGATTATTCAATTTAATTTAGCAGCCCTTTGAAGGAGTTGGCCGATTTGGTTAATTTTCTGCCACGATATTTAGATTTTATCAAAGTATGTCCGTCTCGAATTTTATCCATCTACTTCGAAGCGTTCTCGTTGTAGAAGGGAAATTGTTTATTTGACAAAACTGGAGGTTTCATATGGCAACCGTATGAAGGAGTTGTCCAAATTGGCCCATTTAGGAACTTGATCTTTCATTTTTAATAAAGTATATGTGTATCAAATTTCAAGTCTCTAACTTAAGGCGTTCTTGAGATAACTCGTGGGCAGACAGACAGATTTACATCTATTTTTTCACGATTTTTTTTCTTCTCCCATTAATAGCAATGTAGTTTATTTCTGTGTATCATGAATATTTCTATGTGTTAAAAACGTTTGCTCACAGTTATAATATCATATATCTAGAATATAAAAGTGATGAGATCAAATAAAGATATTTAACACACGTGCTTTTTAAATATATTATGTATTTTATTAAAACCTCTAGAGTAAGGACTGAAACAGAAGTTGGCTTACGAGGGGTATATAGGTTATTTAATTAGTAGAAGTGAGATTACAAAGACTCATTTAGTGCATGTACTTATGAGAATTATATTCAATTAAAATAAAGACACCTGTTTTTAATAATAATGGAAATATAAGAAAAGCAGTTATAATTGGTTTGTATTAATCATTTTATACCCTCGATGTAGGAAAGTAAATAAAGTAATGAGTATTTAGTTAATTGTCTGCGGCTACTTATTCTAACGTAATCGTATTACGACGCATCCCGAAAAGATGTTTAGGAGTATGTTTTATCTCTTTGATGCAGAATATGCAGGTATTCATTACGTGCATGCACGGCGTGATGGCTTTGACTGCGCGACTGGAGTATCAGCGTGGAGTTTCACAACATCAAATTCCTGATGCGAGCATTTCCAACTATACGCAGAAGGCCGGGGTGGTTGGGGCAAGAATCACAAGTCGAATAGACTGCTCCCAAGAAGTGATGAGGAATTTGGTAATGAGTTGTTTAATTTTGTGAGGGAGGCCCATTGTTTGACTTAAAGAGTACTTTTCTGAAGCTGAATGTGTCGTGGAAAATTCCAAAATTTCCACACTGTGGAAAACTACATCCAAATCCTTAACACTCAACATCCGGTTCTGGAACTACAACCACCAAGTCTTCCGACGTGGTGAAAATCCGTCTGATATTGCCATCACACAATCCGTACACGTAATGAATATTAGCATCGTAGCATAGTATCGTTAGAGAGGTAAACCATGTTTCTGAATACCTTCTTTATCTGAAAAACACTTTACAACACTTTAGTCTCAAGAGCTTCGATAAGAATGGTAATAATAGAGTAGGCTCGTCCTTTTATACATTTTTACTTGTATTCAGTCAGTAGGAAGCCAATTTGAGCACCTGCTGTAGACTAAAACTCGTTCATTTGCTACATTTTAATACCAAACCAAAAAATTAATTTTTATAGCCATTAAGTGGCACAGATGTTAAAATAATCACTTTAAAAAACAAACGTATCACTACCATATTTTTTTAAAATCTGACCCGAACAAACTTAACATTGTAGTTGAAAACATGTTCTCCCATAGATTACAAATGGTGGGAATGGTCAAGTTTCATCTATTTTCTTAAATAACTCTAAAACTATTTATTTTAAAAGTATAAAAAAATATATTTTAGACAGTATAAAAATATATTTCATTCAATGTATAACCGGTACAATTTGCAGAACTTTTTTTTAATTTTCTAATTTGGACCCCAAAAATGACCGCTATTTTCAAAATTTATTTATTTACGTTACACGTCCGTGTTTGGGTCACAGAAATTCATATGTGCATCAAATTTCAACTGTAGATTCGTAGCAAACGAGCAGGCAGACACACGAGTGATCCTATAAGGGTTCGTATTTTCATTCAGACGTACGGAACCCTAAAAACGAAGAAAACTTATACCATTTTCAAGTGAGTTGCCTTTGTTTTCTGTGGTTAGAAAATTTAACAATGAAAGCCTGAAATTGTGTACTTTTCTCCTAAAACGATCTTGCAAATAGCAACACGCGAAGTACGCATTTCGTACTCGCTGCAGTCGGAAGTGTTGAGAAGTTCCCATTTAAATATCTTATTATTCGTATGAATATACAAATGGATTGAATTTAATAGTCAGTAAAATGCTGAACTCACTACTAAGTAAAATTTGAATATATTGATTGGGAAATGTTGCGAGTATATTACTATGTAGCAAAATAGCTAGAGCGTAGCAAAATGACTTAATGTGATTTTACCCTTGAGCGTACATTGACTAAAGTTAGATATTACGGCAGATTTCTCAAATTACCCATTTCTATGTACATCAAGGGTTGCCCGCTCCCTACGAGCCAGCCAGTTATGTATGTAAAGATTATCCCCTGATTGCAACTTAAGTGTAGTTTCAAGTTAAATACTGCTTGCTTCAGAGAAATTCCTTTTAATCTATCTTACCTGGAGGAAATTCCGTTGTAATCTTAAGCTGCCATTTAGTGAAGATATCCCAAGATAGACACATTACATTGACGACCCATTTAATTTGTTTGATGCCAACATCCCTGCCAAGGTAAAGATTCATGGCACGTATCATTTTAAGTAGTTTAATCCACCTCGGAGCTTAAAGCTTTTGCGTTGTGTGGGGCCTATAAATCATTTTTTATACGTTGCGTGGCTCAATAAATTTTCTTTGGCCATTTTTCCAGAATATTCCTGTGAAGTGTTCATGTAGCATCATCAGTTATTCCTAAGAGTTATGAGATTACATATGCAAGAATAAAGTACTGTTTTCTGCTTTTATATCGGTACCTTATTGGTGTATACTGGCTTCCTACATAAATATAATGGTCGGATGAAATGGATCTGGGATTTGGGTAAAAAGTGAAGTAGCTGCCTTGTGCCTCCGTCTCTGTAAGAGCTATAGTTTTCGGAATCTTGCGATGTTACCATATACATTTTTTACGATCACAAAAGAAATGGGTTCGAATAAAGGCAGTATGTAAGCAACGTATTCCTTTTCACTGTATAGGCTAAACCTCCTCATATACATAGAGTTAGAAAGGACAATGCTAAAAAAAAACCCAGGCCCGACACAAACGAAATCTAAGTCAGATTTTTAGTAATAATGAGCGATAAAGAAAGGCATTATCGAAATCGATGGCTAAATCCGTTAAAATGCTATTTTTCTATGACAGTATTTACTTTAAGTCAGCTAAAAAATATTCCTGTTTTAGTGTGATCTTTCCTTTTATTATTTTACTGTTATTTGTAAAATACTTGTCCTTACTTGTTACTTACACTCTTGTAAGTTCACCGCGTTCCTATTTCGCTCATACAGATAACGGGATTATGCACAGCACAGCCGGCGCCCGTGGCCAATTAGAGGGCAGTCGTTCGAGAATCTTCGTTGACGATACATTTGTAGTAAATGCTACGTTTTAATTTAATTTTAGAGATAAATAAAATATTTTATGTTTAGAGAAATTTGTTTGAATTTAAAAAATACTTTGAATTTTATTAAAAATGAAAAGCACACTATCACTATCAGAGTCATTTGCATTATTGCTCTTGTATTCACGGGAAAAGAACATTGGGTAGGTGCGCCCATATAATGTGTATTGTGTATTATCTTGGATGGGGTAGATACCAAGAAGATTTTAATCATCTCGCAAAATTTTTAGACAATGTAGTGCTAGATTTAGATTTAGAAGCGCATTAATGTATGTCCCTTGAGAAATAAATGTTTTTTTTTCTAAAATATAAAAGTTTTTTCCCCTGGTGAACCTAAAAAATATATAGGCTCTAAGAACTAATCAAACCAGTTATATTACAGCACCTAGTATGTTACAGGTAATTAATAGAAATGGTTATTTTAGGAAACATAAAGTAAATCCTGCCAAAGAAAAATAGCAATTTCGATTTCGATGATGCCCTCTACACAGTATTTAATCACCTATTATTACTAAAAATCTGAGATGAATTTCGTTTGTGTCGGGCTTGGGTTTTTTCTCCATACTAAATTAGCATTGTCCTTTAGCATGAATTTTGTTACTTCGTAATTGCATATTATATGTAGTAAAAGAGCTTTAACATTGAGATACATGGAAAAATACAGTACAAGTACCGCTGAGATAATACTCTTACCGTGTAAAATTTAACTTTTCTTGTTATCAACATTGACACCTTAGCTGTCTTTGTGGTCTTTTAAGATATTAACAGATGTAAAACTGTAGGTCTTCGGAAACAAGAAATGTAGGATGTAAAACTACAAGTTTCGACTTTCTGGTACGATTTTTTCAACTTCTAGCTACATTTATGGAACATTTGGGATTTTAGCATTATGTTTTTGCCCATTTACTGGTAGCTCATGAGGTTACCTTTCAAACCATACCCCATGTATTAGAAGTAGAATTTATAAGGACATATGTGTGTTATTGCTTATCACTTCTTTGAAAGGCAAAAATTTTTCGGTAACATCTTTAGATTTTTTGATTTTATTTGGAGGCGCAGAATATTTACATTAATTTGTAAAGTTCTCATTCATTTTCCTCATAAAAGGAGCTCAATTACCCAGTGATTCAATACTATTATTACATTTGTATTTACCTGTTGTCCATCTGTTTTAATTGTCCTTTTTATTGCTCCATTTCCCAATACCACTTATACCTAGTAATTTTTTAGGAGCTTGCGTTTTCCCTACCTGCCCCACTAAACAAATGGTCTAGCGTTTTATTGTCTTTTCCTTTTCGCTACTTGTTTATTTTTATTGCCAATTTTTAAAGATATAATTATTCGATTTAAATGCAATACTATGAGGCCTGTCATACACTGGAGCCGTGCTGTTCTGGATACACAGCGCAAAGTTTTAGGCGATATGTACACACATTTAAGTAGACCGATACATCTCGCACAGCTTAGCAACAGTGTGAGGTGATCCATCTAAATGCGTCTATTGCATCAACGCTCTGCCAGCAAACGAAAAAAAACATAATGTTAAAATCCCAAATTTTCTAGAAATTCGGTTAGTTCAAAAAAGTGTACTGGAAAGTCGAAATTTGAATGAAGTTGAACACAAGATGGAGGCACTTGGTGGACACAAACTGTTCTAGAAGCGATGCGATAAACAAATGATTTTGCGTGTGTACTTAATTTTTACAATCTATGTTTTGAAATAGATTTTCGCAAAACTGTTCACCTAAGGGATCTCTTCGATTTCCCAGAAAGCTCGAAGTGTTTTATCAATATCACCAATATCGACTAGAAGGGAGACAGCATCATTCAATTGCGAATTAGTTGTCCCTGAAACTATGTAGCCAAGCCAAACATTGTATTTTGAAGGCTTGGTGCGTTTACGCAGGTTGTGAATCTTCCTTCCTTTAAAATGTGAAAGAAGTAGTCCGCCCCCAATATGATGTCTATTTTATTCGGGCAGTGAAAGTGATCTTGGAGATGTCAACTGGCGAAGATGGTTGCACTGAAGTAAGTTTTGGTAAGATATAGCTGAAGATTCTAATATGCAGCGATCTGTCCAGTCGCGAATGCAGTGTGAGATTAACGACTCCATGAGTAAACCCTGATTTACGTGATCCTATTCCACGTATTACTATCTTCTAAGCTTTTCTCTTTAGACCTAGACGTTGTACACATTCCTCAGATAAAAACGACGCTTGTGATTCAGAACCTATCAGCACGCGACATAGTTGAGGTCTATCACATGTGTCAGTGACATAGACTACTGCAGTTGGAAGTATTGGTATTGAATAGCTCCTTAATTGAAATGCAGTCAGTGATGTAATATTAGATTCTTGATCCTGGTTAGCTCCGTCCTTATTTTAACTGATGAGAAAAGGTTGTGTATTCGGGTTAAATGTTTCGTGCTTTATTGACCGTGATGTAGATGGCTCAGACTGATTCGATTCTACAAAATGAGCGGTTATTAACAGGTCCAGGTGACTCATGCAATAATGAATGATGTAGTTTATCACAATGCTTACATGAATTTGAGGATTTTCACATATTTTCAGAACGACCACTGCACAAGCAATTGAAGCAGGGTGAATTTTTGGATACAAATACACGCCGGGCAGTTACATCCAAGTTTCTAAAGTGTGGACATATGAAAAATTGATGCGATTGCGAACATTTCACACAGGTTGCGGCTGTATGTACGTGATGTGCCTTTAATCCTGACGGTCTTGTCCGCACTCTTTTGGCGGATGAATCGCATGATTGTAAGGCGTCACACTGTTTGTTTAGAAATTTGAAAAATTTTAGCTAAGCAGATTCACACGAAATTTTGTAAACACGACATGTTAAGCAGCAAGCATTTCCCAGGAATAAAATATAGTTTAACAAAACCTAAACACACGCTTTTATCACGCACTAAAAATTAAAAAATAATTAAATAAACTTTTATTTGCTACGATATATGCATGTTACCCTTGCCAATATTTTAACTTCATTGTAGAGTAAACGCAAACATATATTTTTTTTATTCAATACGTGACGGATGACAGTTTGTCCGCCATCTTGCGGCGTCCGCCATATTGAATTTACAGTGACGTTATTTTATTTTCCGTATTCTTCTCAGCAAGCCCTTTCATTTGATACCCATATCATGATGGTAGATAAGAAAATTTCGTCCGTCATCTTGGGGCATCCGTCACATTGAATTTAGAGTGTCATTTTATTTTTTGTATTCTTCTCAGCAAACCCTTTCACTTGATAACCATATCATGATGATAGATAAGAAAACTTTTCGCAATCTTGGGGCGTTCGCCATATTGAATTTGGTGTGACGTCATTTCATTTTTCGTACTATTCTCAGCAAACCTTTTCATTTGATACCCATATCATGGGAGTGCATAAAAAATAACTAGTCCGCCATCTTTGGAAATCCGCCATATTGGATATAGAATGACGTCACTTAGCTAACCATGCATTGTCATCCAATATAAAAGTGTATGCAAAATTTCAGCTCAAACGGAAACCAGGAAGTGGGTGAAATTTAATTTACAAGATTTTGTTACGTAGTTAAAAGTGAAGCTAATAAAAGCGTATTAAAAGGAGTTCAAGACTATCGGTAACATACGAAACGAGGAAATAAGTAATGAGAGTTCAGTATAGATGTCATGTCTTCCGACCTGAAGGCCACTTCGCCGACAAGATCTTAGCATTTATGCTTCAGAAACTCTAGAGAAATTCGGGTCTGCAATACAAAGGGGAATCGATGAAAAGTGTTCCGTGCCCTTTAGAGATTAGTAATCGACGTTACTACTTCCAAGTTTTCTAGAGCCTGTTAAGGTCACAATTTCCCCTTTTCATAACCGCAAACAGCAATTTCCTAGAAAATACGTGTTAATATGTAATTTTCTTAACCAGATATGGCAAAACAATCGAAATTTTTTGTATTACTGATTACTAATACTGCCCAATTTAACCACTCAAATTCAAAATTTCGAAATTGTTTTAGGGTTCCTTTAATTCTATGTTCCATCTCATAACGTGGAATGAGTGCAAATGAAATGTCGAAATTAAAGGGCAGTGGCAAGATAATTTTGGTGTCTTGAGAGAAGAAATTTCAATAAGAATTAAAATTCTGGTATGTATTTTATTTCGAATATTTGAACTTTCCCTTTTTTATACTTGGCCGTGTGCCAAACGAGCTAAACACTGGCTAAATCTATTACTTTTCCATTTAGTAAATTTTCGAGCTTGCTAATTCTTCTTCTTTTTTGTCTAAATGGCTAAATTTTAACATTAGCCTCTTGCTAAAATTTGGGAAAATAATGTTACCGCCATAGACTCATTATTTATTTCTTAATTCAAATCCATCTTGTGTAAAATTTGTGTAAATCAAAATTTAATAACCATCATACAATTGCTTTGCTTATTTTAATTGAAATGAAAGCGACAGCTTAACAAATGGCTAAATTTCTAGTGCAAACTGGAATTTGGGACGGTATTTAGCTCGTTTGGCACACGACCTATGGTGAATGAATGTTATTGTTTTCAAAATGTATGTGGACTCTGTGTGTAAGGGGAAGCGCTTTGTATTACATTGGTTTTCTCCAATGATTTGTTTACATTAATTTTTCTAATACAATTCTCAATTTTATTGCAGAAAGAATGTTCGCTTCAGTTGGGAAGACATAATGTCGCGACCTGATGTTCAGATAAGTATTCTTATCACATACAAGAGAAGTTGATTCTTTGTGGTATTTTTTCAGGTCTTCACGGAACAGGAACTCTTTTAAGCAAAACAGCACAAATCCTAATTGGAAGGTGTTAATTCGTAACAAATCCAACCCATATAAAACGGACACCTGAAAGCACTTCACATCCAAATGGAAACAGAACGTGAGAGTTCGCACAAATTGCACAATTCGAAATGATTCAGGCATGGAAAGTTTATTAAAAATTCAGTACACACTAATTGGTACACAGACTGGATGATGTACATGCTCTCTGGGTACCAGTCTGATACCCTTTTATCATATAAGGGATCCTCCGGCTTATAAGTACCCAAAACGTTATTTAATTTTCATTCACTGTTTCTGGGATCGTTTAATTGTGAAGTTATTTCCTGACGAATACCTCCGCAAAATGAATAAAATTCTGGAATTTCCACAATCCATTATTCAGAATTCAGTGCACTTCTTTGCTGGCTCTGATTTCATTTGTAAAATGCTTCAATGCTTTTAATCAGAGGAGAGCAATAAAAAATCCTTTTAAATAAAGTAATTTAATAGCATTATATTTTTGGGCATTTCCTTTTAGTAAATTGCAGTATGTGACTTCGTGTTTATTTACACGAATGTCATCATTAAAATGATAATACAGCAATATGAGTCAACGAAATTAGATTAAGAAATCAAGTTTATTTTAATTGAAAGTATTAAAATAATAGGTGCAATCTATGCGTACATACATGTGTGCGTGTGTGTATTAGTGTCGTGAATTGAACGTGCTCAAACGCAGGAGAAAACAATAGTTGAAAAAGTTTTGGGGGAAATACTTGCCACTTTCCACAATTTCCAATTATTTTCTTGTGGACTAAATTTTCTTATTCGTTTTTGACATCTTCTTCCTTTTATTTTTCCTTTTTCTATATATTTTTCAATCTCCTTTTTATTATTTAGAAAGATTCACTTTTATTTTATTGACTTAAAACCTTTTTTTAATTAATTGTTTTATAATCTTTTTTTGTAATTATTTAAAATAACCATATAAATATTTACTTCCGGGTTCAAAATTAAATCGACTGGCTTTACTAAATCTATAAACAAGACCTCTACTGGAAAGAATCAAAATTTATATAAATTTAACAAATTTTCAGTATACGAGTCTTATGCAAAGTTTTTCGAAGTGTTTGCTTTCAAAATCAGATATGATGATTTTATTTTGAATGTGGAAAATCAAAGTGTCTGGTAAATACATTTCTGCAAAATAAATTCACGAATGCACTGATTAATAAAAATATTCAATCACTCTCAGATATTTTCTATTGAATTTAAATTTGTAACAAATTTTATTTTCTTTTACAATATAGTTTAAATTCTAGAAACGATAAATACTATGATCAACATGTGCAAAATCAAAGTGTCTGGTAAATACACAACCCCCTCGTCAGCAAAAGCGTCGAAATTACAGAAGAAAAGGTAACTCTTTTTTTTATATATAATATTGGTTTTTCAAAGTTTTCTTAATTGTCAATAAAAACTGTTTTAAGCCGGCCAATTGGAATTTTTGCTTCCTTCCCCTGTTTGTTATTTGCAAAAAATTCACCGTGAAGAACACTGAAGATCTTCCTTAACTGTGGTATGAAAACCTATTGCAGAATCGAAACCCAATTTACTGCATGAGGTACAAATATTTTGCTTTTGTTGTTATCTTTGTATTTATTTCTGCTGTTACATAAGAAAATTGGA
This sequence comes from Dasypogon diadema, assembly GCA_006980735.1. Taxonomy (NCBI): domain Eukaryota; kingdom Metazoa; phylum Arthropoda; class Insecta; order Diptera; family Asilidae; genus Dasypogon; species Dasypogon diadema. The sequence continues at coordinate 28,595 of QYTT01081192.1, read as the reverse complement.
GAATTTTAAAAACTTTAAAAATTTTGTTGGTTAGCTCCAATATTTCATCCAAATTTTGTTTTCCCGAAGACAGTAGAGAAGTGTAAATCTCTCTTGGTAATTTCTTCTTCCATAATTTTAAAATCAACAGGTTCGTATTAAAAAAATTTACTATATTTTATTATCATGATATACATATTTTGCACTATAAAAGTCAGAAAATTAATATATTGACGTAACTTATATATATATACATATATATGTATTAGGAAACTACAATTAAATAAAATGCTATCTTTACATATACCAATAAATTTTGAAAAATAAAGAAGTCAATAAAACTAGTATGAAATTCTACCCTTTTTAAAGAAATTTTCTAAGTTTTTGTCGTGATTCACCAAAGATTCATTAGTTTGGGGGAGAGAAAAAAGAGATTATCTTGACTACCTGAAAAATAGATTGTCTACTTAGAATTATGAAAGATTGTTATAGATACATCTTTATATGTGCATCTCATTGTTCTCAGGTAGGTTTTAACTTATTTTATTTTTTGTCTCAGAAAGAAAACCTTCAACCGAATCAATTTATTAATATACTGGATTTTTCGGAAAAGTGTAAGTTCATGTTCAAGACGAGGTCCAAGGCTTTCACTGGAATAACTCACAGAGCACGATACATCCTTTCGGAATTTATTACAAGCCGGAAAATGCAACGGAAGTGCAACATACAAATTTAATGATAATGTCGGGCATTCTAAAACACAACACTATTTTAGTTCATCTTTTTCAACGGATTCTTGTTAAATTTCTTAAAATTAAATTTGGTACAATTGATAAAATATTTTATTTGCGCAGCAAAATGTCCTTAATGTAACAATGCACTTGCAAGATTTTGGTTGTCCTTCAGAGTGGCATTATTTTGTCACATCTCATGGGAAGAGTGTTTGTGATGCACTTGGCGGAACAGTCAAACGTCTGGTCGCCAGAAAAAGTTTAAAAAGACCCTATAACAATCAGATTATGACGCCAAGGCAATTGTTTGAAGGGTCGAAAAATATATAATAGCAACGCGCTTCGACAAAGTTCGCCCTATTTCAGGAACTTGTCAAAATCGTTGAGTTATTCCATTTTCAGAAACAAACTTCAATGCTAAATTTTATTCGTTTTATACAGGTTGAAAAATATCCTAGTTCATGTAATCTGAATGATCGGCAAGGATTTATAGCTTTTATAAAACAAAAGAAGCGGTGGCTTGGCTGCATTTTATCGAGCTCTGAGGGAAATTTCTCTGTTAACGTAACTCAGGTGGTACCTTACGAACCATCAAATAGTTTTGAATACCCCTTTGTCCCAATTGTTGAAATTGTAAAGTACTCTGATATTATCTGTTATTGTTCTATGTATATTTATTTTGTTAAGTCATCAAGCCTACTCTACAATGAGTCAACCATCAAACCATAAACTAACCGTGGTCAGGATTTAGTACCCTATCGATACATCGCGTAAATAAAACATGTCGAACAACTTTTTACAGTTCGAAAGCAATTTCACTCGGGACGGTGTTTTAATTTAAATTTTCACACAAATATTTGACGGTTGTCCCTGACAACTGGCTAACACGACGAACCGTAAATAAACAAAGTTCATTTTTAGTAATAAATTTTCTTTGTTCGACCCTGTTTTGGTTTGTATTTAGAACATGGTTGGCTGACATGTTAACAATTACACTAACAAGAAATCGTGATCAAACCCACACAAAGGCGCCTATTTGTTTCTTTACGCAAGAGCCAGCGAAAAGTGGAGTTTGAAGCATGGAATTGCCTCTCGAAGCTGCATAATTAATATGGGAAACAAAATCGGGTTTGAAGTCCAGCTTCACGCCCAGGTCATTTACTAACCCAACGCGCGGAATGCTATTTGCGGCGAATGTGTAGTTATAACGGATAGAATCGCGTCTTCTAACGAACTACATGACCTCATACTTATTTATGTTGAGTTCCAAGTTATTGTGCCCACACCAATGAATGAAAGACATCTAAGCCCGCCTGGAGAGAAGCGCAGTTATCAGTATCACTAATAGAGGGAAAAACCTTCATATCATCTGCTACCCTGAGGCACCCCAGACCAGGTACTTTTTCGTGGTTTACGACCTGAGGTTATAGAGGTCACAACCTCAGATCGCAAACCACGAAAAATTACCTGGTAGGATCTATCAGACAGATACGAGTCAATCCATGTTAAGAATAGTGTTGGGAAACCCAGTTTCCGCAGATTAAGTATAATGGCCGAATGCGATAGCTTATCAAAAGCGTTGCTGAAATCCGTATATATAGTCAGTCTTCAGACCAGGATATAGTCTTAGTGGTAAATTCCAATAAGTTTGTTGTCGTAGATCTACCCGAGACAAAGCCATGCTGACTGGTTCTTTGATGTGAGCAGCAATGATCTCATCGGAGATGAAGGGAGATATATCAGCCGCACACGGATGGCTGTCAATGTGCGTAAAGTTATCAACATTCTGTACAAAATCAGAATGCTGAAACGAACTCTTAAAGAACGCAGCAAACATGCTACAAATCTCGTACGTGTC
>QYTT01081192.1:4934-26007 GCA_006980735.1 Dasypogon diadema | reverse complement strand
GCATAATGACCGAATGCGATAGCTTGTCAAAAGCGTTGCTGAAATCCGTATATATACAGTCAGTCTTCAGACCAGGATATAGTCTTAGTGGTAAATTCTAATAAGTTTGTTGTCGTAGATCTACCCGAGACAAACCCATGCTGACTGGTCGAGAGAACATTCCTACATCGTGGAGATATCTGAGAAAGAACTATGGACTCTGGAAGTTTAGGAATGCAAGATAATTTTGCTATTGGTCTGTAGTTAGAAATCTCGTTCCTATTACCTTTCTTGTGAATGGGTATAATGAAGGAATTCTTCCATAGTTTAGGAAAACGCCCACTGCTAAGAGATTTCTGGAAAAGAATCCGAAGAGGAACAACCAAGGCATCCAAGCATGACTTAATAACGGCTGGGCGAATCTCATCAGGTCCCAAAGTGAAATCTAAGGCTAGTTCTTTGATGTGAGCAGCAATGATCTCATCGGAAATGAAGGGAGATATATCAGCCGCACACGGATGGCTGTCAATGTGCGTAAAATTATCAACATTCTGTACAAAATCAGAATGCTGAAATGAACTCTTAAAGAACGCAGCAAACATGCTACAAATCTCGTACGTGTCGTTGCTAGATCGCCCATCAAAGGACATAGATGTCGGATAATTGTCAGCTTTTTTCTTAATGTTAACGAATTTAAATTGCGTGGATCACTGTATAGTTTATCACGCATGTCAGTGATATACTCCTCATAGAGTGCCGATGAGTATGCTATGAACTCATTATAGCACGCTGCAAACCTCTGGTGGTCTGACGGGGCACCAGTCCTGAGAAAAGCCTTCCAAAGGCTATTCTTCCTGTTCCTCAGAGATCTCAATTCCCGTTGAACCACGAAGGTGAGGCCGAAGACAGTCTCTGGCGTTCAAAAGGAACACAGGAGGCAAAAACCTCGAAAATCTTGACGTAAAGAATTTCAACATCAGCGTTAATGTCACTATTAGGGAGTAAGGCCCGAAAACCTATATAAACAAGTCTATTCGACAAGTCAGCAAGGTCAGCCTTTTCAAAGTTCAAAAAGAAATTCGCTTCATCGCTCTGGCTTATATTTCCGGGCTCATAGCAAACCAATATAAGAATAGGAGGATGATACGAATCGACAGCTGACAGAATAGCAGAACTGGATTCAACCATTGCGTTACTTGAGTCAGAAGAAAAAATAAGATCCAGCTGTCTGCCCAGAACATTTACAACATTGCTCACTTGGTGCAAGCCCAAAGAAGCTAGCACATGCAGGAATAAAAATTCCATTATATACCCATTCGACATTGGGTAAGTTAAAGTCGCCGAGGAGAATAATTTCGTCTGTAGAGGTCATCATATCAGAGATATGATTTAAATAAAGTATTAAGATGTCAAAAGTGCTCTGCCCATTATTGCCAATACAGTTGAAGGAGTTGAGAGGAATATAGCAACAGAGGAAATACAAGTTTTCTCTGGATAAAGACATCCTGAGAGCGACAAGCTCTACGTTAAGACTGCTCGAGAAAGCGGGAGGGGATAGTAAGGTACAATCCAAGTGGGTCATGCATGCAATCAGTACACCACCACCCCGCGCATCAGAGTCAAGGTATCTGTCCCTACGAAATAGGATAGGACTGATAGGACTGGTCAATAATTTCAGCATCATAAAACCCATGATGCAGCCAGGTTTCAGTGAAGGTAATAACATCAAAACTGCTTGAAAGGGCGGCTGTAAAACGTCATTGGTTTTAGTTCTTAATCCCCTTACGTTTTGGTAGTAAAGGGAAAGCGTTCCTAATTTTTTTAACTTGGCTCAACAGACCGTGCGAGGCCACCACTGGGTCCCTCGAGTCGCCGAGATCTCCCGCGCGGAATGAATTCGTGAGCAATAGTACCATCCGGCCAGAAGCCTTGCGCCGAGATTAACTTGAACAGAGCAGGAATCGTTGTCAACTTAATAGATAATACCAGACCTTGAAGTCCAAATCTTTATCTTCCAAATGAGTTCTGTTGTTCTGGGAACAACAGGGTAGAGGTTGGAAAAAACCAATTTTCTTTCTATTACAGTATTCGAAAGTATGCACTTTATAGAATATTATCCTAAAATATTATGCAGAAATTCGTAAAAATGAGTAAGTTACAGCATATTTTCTCTTGACTATGTTGTATATTCGCCAGGTTAAATTAAAAACTCATGTACCTCAACTCGTCTTTTATTTAGCACACACCTTCTAATACAGTCCTGATCATATGATTGCCTTTTAGGTTGGTACACGTCAGGGTTACCAGAACCACTACAATATACATCACCTTCCCTGTTTTCTAAGTTACTATTTTATAATCTTAGTCTATTCTCTGAAGCGTTTTGGTACTACTATGTGACGACGACGTGTAATATAGTCTCCTTGATTCTGACCTGTAATCGGGTGTGAACTATTATTTGCTGTTGATGCATGTTTTTCTGAGCTATGATGATCCTGATGCCTCCCCACATGTTCGCTTGATGGTCTGTTTGTTTCCTTTCGTTGCTCTACATCAGAAACGCTTTCTTCCTTTATGATGGGTTCATTAGCCGATCTTCGAAGATGATAAGTATTTCTTCTTAGAATTCTATTGTCTTCATTCCGAATAATGTACGATCTAGGTGTATTATGTGGTGACACAACAACAGCTGGTTCCCACACTTCATCTCTTCTATAAATTACATTGTGACCGGCTTTAAAGTTCTCTTCTTTCCTCACTCTGTATTTCATGCGATACCTGGACAACTTTTCCTGATTATTTTTGAGTTTATGCTGAATGCCTTTTACCACCTTCGGTTCTAGACTTGTTTTCCCGATAGGAATCTTTGCACGTAACTGACGACTCATTAACATCTCCGCTGGTGAATATCCAATACTAGGTATCGGGGTAGTTCTATAGTCCAATAGTGCCATTTCAATATCCTTACCTTCCTCTTCCATTTTCCTTAGCATCATCTTTGCTATGTGTACACCTTTCTCGGCTTGACCATTAGACGCCGGATAACGTGGACTAGAAAATATAAAGCTGAAATTCCATTTTTCTGCAAAGTCTCTTAACGTATATGAATTAAAGGGTTGGTTATCAGCAATTACAATTTCTGGTATACCATGAGTTGAGAAAATCTTTTTAAACACTGCCATTACATCATCTGCTGTTTTATTCTGAAGTCTCTCTAACTCTATCCATTTAGAATAGTAGTCTACTACTACTAGAAAATATGTTCCTTTAAAATCCAAAATGTCTGCTCCAATTTTCTCAAATGGATATCTTGGTACTGGGTGTGGGATCAGAGCTTGTCTTTCATTTGCAGGTCGAAATTTTTCACATATCCTGCATCGTGAAATCATATTCTCGATGTCTTGGTTCATGCAAGGCCAGTATAGAAGTGTTTTTGCACGAGCTTTTGTTTTAGTTATGTCCATATGTGTCTCATGTAAGTTGTTTAACATATCTCTCCTTAGTGCCCGTGGTACTATTACTCGATCTTCAAAAAACAGCAAATTCTCTTCCGCAAAAATTTTCTCCTTTATATTCCAATAAAATTTTACATTATCCGGTACCTTATCTTTATCTTTGGGCCAACCATGCTTACAAAATTCCATCAATTTGGATAAATCTTTATCCTCTTCTGTTTTTTGTTCGAATAAATTTTTCTTTGTAGTGCTTAAGTTTATAGAATGTACAACCTCTTCAATTTCTTTTAATTTTACTTCATTATCTATGTGAGAGTTCCGTGATAACAGATCTGCTACATGAAGATCCTTTCCTGGAATATACTTGACTTCCAGATTGTACTTCAAAAGTTTTATTCTCATTCTCTGCAATCTACTGGAGTATATTTGACTCACTGGCTTCTTCATTATTGCTACTAGCGGCTTATGATCTGTTTCAATTGTTATTTGTGTGCCATAAATATAATTGTGAAATTTCTCACAGGCGTACACAATCGCCAAGAATTCCTTCTCTATTTGAGAGTAATTCGTTTCTGTCATTGTTAAGCTTTTCGACGCATAGCATATCGGTTTGTTATTTTGTTTTAAACAACATCCTAATCCGTCCTTAGATGCATCTGTCTGTATGACTATTGGTTCTAGAGGATCGAAACTATACAGCACTGTAGCCTTCTGCAAAATATCTTTCATCTTATTTAAACTATTTGTATGATTTTCATTCCATTTAAATTCAATATTTTTTTCAGTAGTTCTCTTAGCGGTGCATTAATTTCTGCCATATTCGGTATGAATGACCTTAGATAGTTGAAAGTTCCTAATATTTTCTCTAATTCTTTTCTATTCGCTGGTGGCTTTATTGCTTGGATAGCACTAACCCTGTCCGTATCTGGTTTTAAAATTCCTTCAGCATATATGTGACCCAGGTACTTTACTTGTGTGGTACGATATTGAAACTTTTCTTCATTGAACTTTACGTTAATTGTTCTAGCTCTATCCAGTACTGTTCTTAGATTTTTATCGTGTTCCTCTTTCGTCTGACCTCCAATGATAATGTCATCGATATATATAAAACACCCTGGAATATCCCCAAAGTATTTGGTATTTAACATTTGGAATTTCTCCGGTGCCGTTGCTATACCGAATGGCAATACATTGTATTGATAATTGCCATATGGTGTCGTAAATACTGTTAATCCTCTCGCTTTTGCATCCAATCCTACCTGCCAAAATCCTCTTTTCAAATCTAGCACTGAGAAGTACTTCATGTCTCTCATAGCTATTCGAAAATCATCAATATTTGGAATCAAAAAATGTTCCTTTTTCAAATTTCTGTTGAGATCTGCAGGATTTAGGCATATGCGAAGGGAACCATCTTTCTTCTCTACCACTACAAGCTGGTGAGACCATTCTGTTGGGTGTTCCACTTTGCTTATTATTCCACTTTTTTCCATTTCTATAAGTGTGTTCTTAACTTTATCTCTTATGTTAATGGAATTCTTCTAGGCGCATGACTTTTACATGATTTTATAAACTGTTGGCAACGTTATTGCCCCAACAATTTTAATGGGATTACCACCATATGCTTCTAATCGTGTAGCTGTAGGTACAACCTCATCAATACACCCTAATTGTTCGATTAAATTTTTCGTGATAACGTTTGCATCCGCTCCACTATCAATCTTAAACTTTATCCAGATATCCATTACTTTCAGATTGAGAGACCAATTATTCTCTTCATATTTTCCGTTTATAAGCGTATTTATATATAAATTTTCGTTATCTGATGCACAGTCATTCACATCCAAATCGTCTGTTTCTTGTATATTTCTTATTCGTCTTAAATTAGAGTTGCACACAGTAGCAAAATGATTATTGCACCCACATTTCAAACATCGTTTACCAAAAGCTGGACACTTCCCATATAAATGCTTCAGATTACAATATTTACATCTATTACTACTACTACTAGTCCCTGCCTGAACATTCTGACGTGCACCCTCAGATTTTTCTATACCTAATATCATTATTGAACTTTTTATAATTTACATCAATATTTGGATTCAAATAATTTTTAGCAAAATTTCTACTCTTGTTTTGATACTTATCTCTGATATCATCTATCGAAACCTTTTGATCTTCTTGTATATGTCGTACTTGTTTTCCCGTCAGTTCGGCTATTCTGCAAAATTCAATGGCTTTTTCCAGACTGAGGTCATCCGTTTTAATTAACTGCGCCTGCACCTTATGATCTGCAATTCCTATGACGATACGATCCCTTAACATAGACGCTTTTTGCTCTCCGAATTCGCAGCTCTCTATCAATTTTGTGATGTCCGTCATAAACTGATCAAAGGGCTCGCCCTCCCTTTGACATCGCGTGTAGAATAAGTACCTTTCATATACTACGTTGGTGCGCGGGTTACAGTAAGTCTCAAATGCCCTTGTGACTTCTTTTATTTGTTTGTCCTTACCACTTGTTAGCTTGAAAGTGTTGAATAAAGCGACGGCTTCTTCCCCTGCACAGCTTAAAAATCTGGCCACTTGGATTGTTTCCTCTTCTTTATCAGTTTTAGTTGCCGTAGCATATATATCGTACATTTGCTTGAACTTGTTCCAGTTCTCCTTCAAATTTCCTTGCAATACAATAGTGGGTTGGGTTTCTTAAAATCCATTTTGCGTTCTTTCACTTTTGAGGTTATGTTTTCACTAACTCGTGTTTAATGAAATGTTTTACAAAATTCACGTTTCTTTTATTTGGTTATGCAAATTTCAGATTTATTCGTCGGTTCAAAATTCAATTTTATATTTGCATACCGACTGCGCCATGTTGTATATTCGCCAGGTTAAATTAAAAACTCATGTACCTCAACTCGTCTTTTATTTAGCACACACCTTCTAATACAGTCCTGATCATATGATTGCCTTTTAGGTTGGTACACGTCAGGGTTACCAGAACCACTACAATATACATCAGACTAGCACCATAAAAGTTCGTCAGATGAAGCTCCCAAGCATCACTCATGTCCGAAAGGTGCAAACTTATTGTGCACTTGGCAGCGTACAAAAGCTACCGGTAATTTGGAAGGGTACACGCATAAAAAGCTATTACCGCAGAATGTTAACAATGTTATGACCCCCATTTATACGGAATTGAGCACGCCGGAATTACTGCAACGTTGCTTAGGTGGCTTTACTTAAAACTGTAACAAACATTTGGAACTATGCGCCGAAAACTTTGTCAAGTCGCTCTGTTATCGTAGAAATAGCAACTTATTTGGCCCCTTGCGTTTTCAATAACGGAATGACATCGTTACTGGACATAGTAAAAGCACTAGGAATCAGCGTTGGGCCATGAATGTACAAATTTTGTACGACAAAAGACCAGCATCGTGAAGACCAAGCTACTGCATGGGGGGCAATGTCGGTGGCCCGGAGTTCAAATCGAGAATAAATCAGCCTTCCACTAGTAAAGACAATGCCAACTGGACCAGGACTTGAAGACATATAGTGGGTTTTAAAATTTCAAACATAGTATATAAAAGAACTAAACTTTGAACGCTTTTTTCTTGAAACGACATTTTTTAACTGATTTTCCCTTTTCCTCCGCCAATTAAAATCGAACCGTTATTTTCTTTAGATCTACATAAAATTCTCTTCAGTTAAGCGCACCAAAAATTGTTCCTATTGGAATTCACTATTTTTTGGCCTTTTCGAAAAGAAATTCAGCGATTTTTCGAACACTTTGTTTAAAGATCGGATACGCTTAACTGAAGCTACACCAACAAGCTTTCAAAGATAGTTTTGTTTTTTTTCGGACCACTACAAAGAAAGTTACATGGAAAACCAGAACGAGCGTCCTTCGTAAAGCGCCATACAGCGACATCTGTCACGCTATTATAAACGAAAAGCTTTGGAATAAAAAAAATCGTAAAAACAGCTCAAAGTATGCTTTTTTCAACCCCCTATTAGTAACATTCATGCTTTGTTTGTATAAGTAAAAAAGAAACCCGAAAATCAACCTTTTTTGTCGTCACCATGTTGTTTCCCCTGAAGTTATGAATTTTTAAAGCAAGCGCTACAATCAAATTCTTGAGAACTTTAAACCGTTAAAAATTCCGTTATATGACTCATAGAGAAAAAAGAAGAAATTACTTTTTTTATTTCTCTAAGCTCTACTTATACACAAAATTTCATCGAGATCTGAGGAGGTGGATTCAAAAATTTTACTTATTTTGGTCGATTTTCGGTGGAATCACTCTATAATCAACATTCCCATATGAAGGGAAGAAGAATGAAGAAAATAAGGAGCAGCAGTACAACTGCCGCATAGTGTTAACCCAGGTATACAAGAAAGTGTATAAGAGAAGAAGGTAATAAAATGCGTGTTATTTGAAAAGTAAAATGAACTTATGAACGTCTATGTATAAGTAGCAGTTGGACAAACACTATTAGTAGTGTATTGTGAGAAACTGCTCTGCCACTGATTGGAAGACATCTACAAAATGAATCATGCACTAAGGTTACATGGAAGTTTGAAAGTGATTTCAAACCGATTTGAAGGACATGTAACCTGGGATCGACTTCTACTACTCTTCACAACGTTTACATGCTTACTTCAGTACTTGACTTGAAATTTTCTTGAAAACTACTTGAAGTAACTTCATCATTCCCTCGTAAAGTTTACCATAGTAAACCACCAATATTCACTCCTATCTTTCATCAAAATTCCTTTAGGTACTTTATTTTGGAATACAATTAGTGACGAACATTTCTGGGGTTCCTTTAGTATTAACATGGTGTTGTAAAATACTTTTATTTATTTTCATTTTATTCACAAATTTTTGAAGGAATCTCTACTTTTTTTAACTTGCCTACAATGGATTTGGCACACGGTTGTGATCTTATTTAAAAAAGCAGCGCATAATTGCAAGAGAGCTTCGTTTTTCCTTTCCATTTTTCTCTACAATTTCAATTTATTTAGCAACAGATTTCAGATGTCAAAAAAATTGCAATCCAATTTAGAATAGTTTTAGCTTTATGTAGATTATATGAACCGTTTATTTTGAAATTGACACGAGTCCACTTTTATTAGTTACAAATAATTTAAATTTATTATCCAATAATGTTTTATAGAGATGTCTGAAGACAAATGCACTTGCTTTACTTTCAAAATTGATGAATTACTGTAAGCGTTAATGAAACGATTAATATTTAACCTGAATAGGCATTTTATCGATTTTTTACAAATGCCTGCAAAGTAATTTTTTAAAATTTCTTGAAACCTAATTCCAACTAGAGAAAGACCGAAACTATTGTCGTTTTCGATTTGCAAATCCAGATCCGCCCGATAATCTGGATTCGACACTTGTTTAAATTCACAAGAGAGTTTAAGCCAAAAAAGGGTTCAATTGAAAACACAAATACAGATTTTTAAATCAATTTTATATAATTAACAATTCAAAGAAAAATTCAAAAAAATAATAATAATGAAAAAATTATGATGAAAAAATCCCAAAAGAAAAATCCAAGTGATGAAATGAAAAGTGAACCTGTAAGAAAGAATAAAGATGATTAGAACAGTGAAAAAAAAATGTTAAAAATTTGCACGAAGGCGAAAATGGTAAGTTTATTTCTTTATTTCGAATATGTTTTTGTAATTTTTAATGCTTGCCGGCACAAATATGCAGGAGGGAGGTCGAGAGTATTAGGAGGATTCTGTATTGGTAAGTAAATTTTGATAAAAAGTGTTTGTTTACATGTAGAAATTTCTTAATTTCTATTGCAATAAATAATTTCTTTTATTTTTAGGAGTCAAGGGACTTGACAACACTCTTACAACCGAACGTATTTCGTTCATACAACGCACACAACCTCCTCGTCTGAATATTTATCTACGTTCTAAAACAAAATTGCTTTTGTGTGTGTTGAACCCGTGAAATTTCTCAGGTCGAATCTGCCGCTTTCTAGATTGGACCTTGGACGGATCTGGATCCAACCCAAACGTTCAATCGAACACTTTGACAGCACTTTGGGCAGACCTCGGGTGGATCTGGATCGAGAATCAATCGAATTCGACATATGACTACTGAATTAGGTTTATCTCAGAAACAGTGACAGTGGTGGCTAGATTGATACATGTGTATGATTAAATTAAACGCAACACCTGTTAAACAACTCTATTCATTTTTAATTTTTAACAAGAGCAAAATATACTGTTTTTCTGTTTACATTTTTTTATTTGCGGTCGTTATAGTTGAATTATGCACGAAATCACACAAACTTTCTACAAGTCTTATTAGCTTTAATGGTATGATATTATTCTTTATGTATATTGAACGAAGACTGACAATTTATTCTCACTTTAAAAATTTTCCCTGCATGTTCGGTTATTTGTATTTTATCTGTTAACCAGCCGAAGCAAATCCCCACAGAAAATTTATTTTGAATCTAATTAAGTAAATGAATATCGCGGGAATTAATGTGTTCCTAAAATTTACGCCTAAATTAATTATGATTATTTCGATTTCATTCGAAATGAGAATTTCACGCTCGGCTCCCAAGGAGATTTAAAGCTGCCATTTATATCCTTGCATTAGTATCTGATTTCTCTTCATACAACGTCCGAATATCAACTTTAATTGCGCGTGATTGAGATATCGAGGATATTGTAAAATTTTTTCCGCAGATCAAAGTCCACAAATTAGACGTCTTTTAAATTGTAACTAACATAAAGTATGCTTAATGGGCAGCAGTTTTTGCTGCGGAATTTGATGTTTACTTTTAATAAAGAAAGGAAGCGAATGCTATCCAATTGGAAAAAGAATGGGGCAATAAGGAGCGCATACACAATGAGGGTATACGTGAGCTCCTATTAACATTTTAAATTTTATAGAACCCTGCGCCTTTCCTAATTCGTTTAGAGCAGTCTGGAGAATACTTTGACTTCGAAGCGGACCTCACCCGGGTTCTCTATTTCTTTTGTTGTCATGTGCCTGCAGTGCCTTTATGTAAAGTAGGCTCCTGCTCTATAAACGGAAGCAAGCAATAACGTTCACATTTGTATTCAAATTAGGAATTCGCTTTAGTATCTGGATTATTCGTGCCCAAGTCCAGACAAACTAAATATTTCAGAGTGTTGCTACCTTATTGAATTATTCCCAACTTTTTCAATTCACTCGCATTAGGATATAGTTAAGATTCCACTCGGAAATTTCTGATACTAGCTTAAAATCACTCCAGTCAAACGATTTGCATTCGGAATTTTTTCTGTTTTACGGGACTATGTCCTTGTAGATTTTCCAGGAATTTTCTGAAGTGAATAAACAGAATGTAATGTACATAAATTTAGGTTTTATAGCGTCCTTGACATTTCGAAATAAATCAACTTTGAGTGGGAGAAATTACCAGTGAATTTCTTCTGAATTAAGGGTTAATTTTATTATTGATTATTATTTTATAACTGAATATACTCACTTAATAATTACTCGTTAATGTGCTCGACTCCAAGCGCAAAGGTAATCATTTTGATCCTTCCATGCGAATCAGGCTCTAGTACTTAGGACTTGCCAATTAATCCTTAAATAAATCATCATAAATGGCCGAGGTATTTGGATAACAACGAGATATTGATGGTGGTTATTGCTGTGTTGTAAAAAAGGCTGACTAATTTGGAGTCCATTTTAGCTTTACGCCCAGTTTATAATATTGCGATGTTTAGAAGAGAACGAGTGGGAGTAACTATTATTAATAATATTGTACAGCCAAATAATAACGATTATAATATCTGATTCACAAATTTAGGACTTTTGTTCAATTATATCTATTATAACTACGGATTAGAGCAGACTTCTAAAAATTGTGGATTTATTCAGTTTGTCACTTAGTTGACAACTGAAAACTTAAATCTTAAGTTATATTTGTTCATTTAGACTTCGATGATTGCTGATTAAAACACACAAATTATTCGAAATTTAATTTTTTACGGTATTGTCGCCCAGGTTCAAGAGATAATCCTATGATGCACATTGCATAGCTTAAAGGAATGGAGATTTCGGGAAGAGGAGATTGGAAATTATATAATCTGACAAACGTTGCAAGTTAATCCAACAACGGTCCAGACAACTCTTTGAAAAATAATCCACAGAGGGGTTTAGACAGACATACGGACATCTATTAAATGATTTCTTTTATCATGAATATTTTTATGCAGTACAAACTTTTGCTGAAAGCTGTGTATAATGCCCTACATCAAGGGTATTTACATAATGAGTTTCCCTTCTAACCCAGAAGGCTCACTTCTCAGCGTGAAGCCAAGAAATATTTACCCATCTCCGCAATTAAGCGTTTACACATTTGAAAAAAATGTGTTTAAGTTAAGCTCCCCTACAAGCATGCAAGACATATAACAGTTAGCAATGTTAACCGATTGATATGACGCAAGTTAGTAATGTTAAAGATTAACATGGATCACGAGACCAGAAGAAGATGATTTTTCAGCACACTCTTGGACACACCCAAGTTGAAGTGCTCTGCAGCACAATTGACTACCGCACACATGCGATTAATAGGCTTATGCTTACCATAGTTAGTTCTAGAGAAATTGGCATTTTAAAGGGGGATATTCAGAAAATTCCAGCTATTAAAATCTAAGAGCTGGTGAACAAAATCTATACCGGCACCCTATCTTCCTATACCGTGCCGCAGTTGCCAGATTGGGGGTGTTTTCTCCAAATTGGGGAAAAATCATTGTTGTGGGGAGAATTTTGGGGAAAAGAAAGTAGCAGAAAAATCCTGGGGGAATTGATAATTGAAATGTAGAAAGTGCATTTAGATATTCAAATCGATATTTTATGTTTGTAAATGCTCCGTTCAGGGGACTGTTTCTGAATGGTCCACACAACTGCATAAAAAAAAATGCTCCGTTCCTATACAACTTTTATTATCTGCATTGATAAATAAAATATAAAAGGTAAATAGATATGGGAACTTCTGTTGTTACATTCGATGTCTCTACTTGTACAGATCGAGCTTTCTATTTACTACTTGCATTTTGGACTAACTAAGAAATAAATTGCAAATAACCACAACTGATGCAATTTTAAGAGTTCGGTTAATTTTGAGTGGAGGAAATTTAGTTTAGAAAAAGTATATAAAGTTGGAAACATTGATGATGACGACGACAATACTTTTGAAGCGTTCGAACAAATTTAGAACGTATCAAAGTAAAAGTAAATTTGTTCTTTGGACTTGAATCATATTCCTTGTTTATCGTGTGTGTGTTTTTGGTTTGTATTCTGTTTAATCTTAATTGTGAATAAAATAAATGTCTCTAAAATTTTTGGGGAATTTTTTTCTCCTCGGTGGTAATTTTGCGAAACTTTTATTTTGGATATGGGGAAAACTGTTAGTTTCAATCTGACAATACTCTCGCTCGCGATACGACGGAAGAATCAGAGTGTCGTTCCAAGGAAGATCCCTAAGCGCAAATCTAATGAACCTGCGCTGAACAGACTGAAAGGTATTATAAAAGTATAAATAAATATAAGATTTCATAATGGCTTCGAAGTTGCATGCAAAAGCTCAGCAAAAATACTAGAAACTCTTACGAGACAAAATAGCAGTTAGCAAGGCACAAAAGCAGCGTAAGAAACCTGTTAAGGCTTACATAGTTTGAGAACATTCATTAAATTATCCAATTTTATTCAATAATGTTGCAAGATGACTTACCCCAAGAAACCTGGAAAAGAAGAAAAGATACAATTACAAGGACGAATCGCTAGTTGGAACATTAAAAGACTTCACAGATTTCACTTAAAGACTACAAGCGCAATTTTCACACATAGACGACAACTAAAGATAGGAACGAACAATTTTTCACAAAAGTGCACTTTACAATCATTGGGCCATCGCACACTTTGCAGACACAAGCAATGGACAAACCGGTGTGTCCCAAGTACACTTGAGCAGCATGTCGAACGAGAAAATTTTGTGTTTGTAGTCGCATTATCAGTTTCGGAAATACCCGAAATATCCTTTATTTAAATGTGTGTTAGTGTGATGCAGCTCGTGAAATAGAAATAATTTTTGAGGCAAATGTGACAACAGTCATGACTCGTTCCCTCTACCCTCTTGCCTAAAAAACCGGTTTGTCCACTGGTCATGTCTACAAAGTGTGCGAAGGCAGATTGGGAATACGCTAAAATTGGTAATCATTTTGTACACTAATTTGCACACTAGATGTCAGTATAATTACTTTTGTAAAAGCTTTGTAACTCTCGAAATTCGCACTTCCGTAATGTATAAAAAGCCGCGGCCATGTTTGTTAAGTTCTCTTTTTGCCGATGTTAGTGACTAGTAAAAACCTTTGAAGTAAAAACCTTTGTAAAACGAGTAAAGAAGTTGTTTTTTTACCACTCTAAACGCGCGCACCACCACTTCACATACTTATACGAAAGCCGAAGCGGCACATACATTTACCTAGGCCCCAACACCGAATAGACACGGGACAGTCGCGCGTGTCGCACCGACGATTCACCTGGCGGAACACTCACGTTAAAACCACGTAACTTGCTAGCTGCGGTACATAAACAACAAGACCTAACACAGAGCCGCAAAAACTTTGTATGCAACACGCACAGGACACGGTAGCGCCATTTGGTCAGGTATTTTAGACCGCACACACAGGTATTTATTCTTCTCAGTTACCTTACACTGCATGCGCCCGATTTTGACACTCAATATCACACACATATCGTCGTGCATAGATAGCAATCCACATAAGGTCTCACATCCTATATAACTTCTGCGAAATCGTGTAACTCACCAGTAAGGATCCTACGTGACCTGAGCCAACACCAACACCTGGCCATATCGTGCGCCCCACTTCGCGTCACTACACCAACAAGAAGAAATACAGGTAACCGTCACGTCTCACAACCTGAACACGAACGAACACCACTTGAACACGAACAGAAACGCGGAAACGTGAACCTTCCCGGCATCACAATTTTTCGAGGTCCTTGAGCTAGCGATCTGGAAATCCCGCTCGGCCAGACATAAAAAATTCGCCTTATCAGTAGCTGTATTTTATTTTGCTACAATAATTTAGTTGAACTTAGAATAACGTAAACAAATCTTATTTCCATGTAATCTCACACAAGAAAGCATGAATGTAACGAACATTGTGACCAGGACAAATTTTCTTATTCTCACGAAATCTCTGGTGTGAAATTTGTAATTTGTTTATTCAACGCTTTTTTATTATTCTAGCGATAGTCGTTTACTTTAAGTTATAAATATGTTGCATTCTTCTTAATAAATTCCAGTTTTTAGTTAAACCCGGAGCCAGCCGCGCAGATTTTAAATAGGGAAAATTGTAGTAAAGCCGCCCTATTGCTGAGCTTGCTTCAGGCGTATTTGTTTCATTGCAGTACTTGATCCCCAATCACGTTCACCGTACTTGCACTTTTCTAAGAAATCGGCTAAGTAATCCTAAACGTTTTCCTGCTCACTTACCTTCATTTCGTGGGCTCGCAATTCATTCCAGCATTCCCTAGTTTGATCGCGGCCCGTGCACCACGTCTGTTCGAGATCGGTTCGGTTACTATTTAATCTTTTTAATTGTTCTGGTTGTGAATAAAGTTTATTTAAGTTAACCAGTGAGAGTTTTATTAAAACCCAACAATTAAAATTTGGTGTTAGGTGTTCGAGTTTTAATTCCGTTCCCTTTCGATGTAAAAACGAGTTGCGGAAGAATTCAAGAAACGATATTTTGCCGATTGAAAGTGATCAGCTAACAGCGTGAAGAGCCAGCAGCCCAGCAGCGTCGTTATCTTCAATATCACGACGGCGAGGGAATCAAGCAAATTGTCGTCAGCATCATCTCACCTGGAGGATAGATGTTCAGAAGGCCCTAAACACATCTTCATCACCAGTAATCAACATTCAATCACCTTTTGCTTTTCTGGTAAATTGGAAATTCTTGGGAATTCCTTCATTTTCGGAAAACGATATGAACGACTTTAACGACAAGAAAAAACGGTAATACAGATTTTAGAAATTCAGGTGATATTATTGAAAGTGAGAGTGACGATTTAACTGTGCTGAGTAAAAAGAACCTCTTGATTTAACCCTCGAAAATGAAATTAAATAGTTCAAATAAAAAACATCCTACCCTTGATAAAGAATTCACGTTACGGTTTATCCCCGAGTTTAAAGGTGACCGGGAAACGCTTCAAAAATTTTTTAAATGTCGTGACCGGATGAATAACGTGAACTATTCCCAGGAGGATGCTGACATGTTCCTTAGTATAAACTATGAGTTGAAAATATCCGGCGCAGCCGACAATGTGGTTAAACGTACAGACTACTCGAACTGGAGTGAATGAAAGAAAGTTTTACTTGAAAAATTCCTTGAAACGCAAACACTTGCCCAAATCCAGACGGATTTGGTAAATTTCAAACAAGGCCCCCGACAAAACGTGCGTACATTTGCTAATCGTAATTGAACGACGCTTGAGTGGCATCAAAGGGTACAAGTTCTATTTCAATTGTTACAAGTTTAAATAGTAAAACAGCGTTAAAGGCCTTTATCGAAGGGCTACATCCTTCTCTTAAATTAATAATAAAAGCAAGTCGATTCACTAAATTGCATGAAGCAGTTGAGGCTGCAGTTGAAGGAGAAAAATCTCAGCCCCAAGATTTGAAAAGCCTAAGTGTTCTTATTGTGGTAGACTGGGACACAGCGGTTTTAATTGTTTTTACAAACCAAATTCAAATTTCTCACGTAATACTGGTTTTTCTAAAGCGTGACACTCCTGGAAATCCAGAAATTAAGCGCGAACCTCGACATAGTGTACGAATTTTAAAATGCAATTACTGCAAAAATATAGGACGTCTGATACAAGATTTTAGAAAGAAGGCATTTAATGAAAGGAAAAGAATCTTAAATCAAAATTCGAATGAAAGATCTATCAATCCTGAGGGCAATGTCCAGGGAAACGGTACGCGGCCTGCGTCAACAGGAGGTGCAGTGCGGGCCAAGGACCTCAAAACCCAGTAAAATCCTCCAATTTTAATTCTAATTTATCTCATCATAATCCTTTTACTATGTCAAAAGACAATAATTCAATTATTTCGAGAAACTCGAGAACGGATCCTGAGAGGGTTTTCGAGAAAAACGCTGACTCCCATGACTTCTCAAATCTCCCTAGCGCGCGGTTTTTTACAAACCATGTTAACACATGGCATTCTTCCCCAACTTACAATTCTGAATCGCACTCAAACGTTTATAATATTAAACTTTCTAATAGAGAAAAATTCGATTTAGCCAAATTCGAATCAAAATCGTGTTCAGATAATTCGATGTCTTTACTTGTTGATAGCGGAAGCGAAATCAGCGTATTAAAGCTCAAGTACTTACTAGATGAGGAGATTGTAGAAACAAATCTTAAAGCAAAGCTTAAAGGAATCAATGATAACTTACAAGAAACTATGGGAATATGCTTCATTAAATTAAAATTTGATCAAGAGGAGATAAGCTATCCATTCCATATTGTCGATAACAATTTCCCTATTTTAACTAACGGTGTACTAGGAAACAAGATTTTAATGCCAAACTAGATTTTGGTAAGAGGAAGCTTACTATACTCAAAGATAATGAGCGCTTCAATACAAATTTAGAGTCTTCAAAAGATAGGGTTAAAGTTCCGGCGAGATCCGAGTTGATCGCTAGAATTCAAACTAGCATGCAAAAGGAATGCATCTGTCTGTCGAAAGAACTCCCAAGCGGTCTAATCATTTCAAATAGTATTTCTTGTCCGTCAAATATCACTTGTATTATTTCTGTTTTAAATCCCAATGAAGAGGATGTTGAATTACGTGCAAACGAAGTCGATTTAGCTGTCACACTGCAGCCGACCCGGCAAATTTCACCGCATTTTATTTTAAATTCGGCCGAACTCAAGTTGACTTTATTTAGTTGCTTAGATGTAATCAGTTGAAAGTGGAGATGCGATAAAATAATTCAAATGGATTGTGGTGATTTATTTTTCTTAGAAAGTCCACTCGTAAAAAAAGGTCTTATTAGAACACGAAAATGGATTTCCGAATAGCAAACGAATTTAAAAGTTGCTTTAACGACTTTTGCGAGAATATAGAATTTTAAATAAAATAAGCGGAAGGTTAACGGAATATAGTAATTTTCGTACTACTGTTAAACCAGAAGAAAAATTAATGATAACAATAAGGTAAGAGAACTTTTATTACAGAAAATTTTTATTGACATTTTTTATTATCCAATGATAGCTAATGTTGGGACTTGTAATTGTAATTGTTCCGATGGTTGAATCTCTGCTGATATGGATAACTGATTCTCATTTATGGTAAAATTTCCAGAATAATTGTTCATACTTTCTCCTTCAAAATTTGTTAAAGATGGTGGGGATGGAGTAACTGATTCTATGTACACTGGAGGAAATTGGCTTTGCTGTACAAGAACAGTTTGTCGTTGTGAAGAAAGAGTTATTTCTTCCATTATAGCAGTTTCTATTTCTTGGCGAAGGAAAAGTTTTCTTTCATGCTTAACCTGTTTGAAATATGGCAAGAACCTCAATAAAAACATCCTGTCAGCATCGTTTGCATTGTTTTCGAAGACTTCCAATTTTCTCTTCTCTAATTGTAAAAGTTGTTCGTCAATACTATCGCCCTTCCTTGATTTTTGTTTCTTTACCGGAGGAGGTAACTTACCTCAATTGATCCGTACTGTTTTCTGAGGTGGTAGCAAATTCTTCTTGATGGTAGTTGGAAGTGGAGGATTCTTCATTGTTAATTTCCAGCACTTCTTCATCAGTATTTCCACTGCTTGCGGGAGGAGTTACTTGATCAAGGAGAAATAACAGATCATTATAATGTTTCCAAAATGACGTTGGCACTAAAATACCTCCGTCTCCAGACTTTGATTTAGGGAGCTTATTTATTTCCTTTCGGAATGTATCTCGGAGACTAGACCATCTTTTTTTGCATTCTTCAGCTGGAAACAAAATTATACAAACAATTATACTCTATTTATTACAGTTTTAACTTTTATGATTTTTTAGATATCTTTCAACTAGAATTTCCTTTCGGGCACTGGCATTAAACTTTCGTTTAGGGGATGATACAATAGGTCGAATAGTCGAGGAGGTATGTATCGCCATCTGGGACGAGTTGAAAAGTATTCATATGCCTTTTCCGTCAACTGAATATTTGAAAAATTCGTCAATTGTTTTTGAAAGTAAATTTAAGTTTCCGCAGTGCGTTGGATGTATAGACGGGAAGCATATTCATATTAAAGCACCTGCGAATAGTGGGTCCATATATTACAATTATAAAAGATATTTTTCAATTGTTCTCCAAGCAGTAGCTGATGCAAACTGCCGCTTTATTGCCATTAACGTAGGAAGCTATGGAAAACAGAGTGATGGTGGCACGTTCGTATCTTCAAGCTTCCATAAATGCATAGAAAACGGTAAAATAAAGTTTCCAGAAAAATCCTATTTACCGGGAACACAAACATTGGCACCTAATGTTCTTTTAGGAGATGAAGCATATCCACTGAAATTCTATTTATTAAGACCGTATTCCTCTTAAATTAAAAATTAAATTTAAATTCCGAAAAAGAAGTTTTTAATAAAAAATTATCGAGTACTCGAAATGTAGTAGAATGCGCATTTGGCATATTAACTTCAAAATGGAGAATTTTAAACACGCTCATAGAAGCAAACATGAATAAAGTGGATAACATAATTAAATGTATTTGTTTATTGCATAACGTAACTGATTTGAAGGGAAAATCTATTTACCAAGATCAACCCGACTATATGGTAGAGAAGATATCTACTCTTGATAGGAATAGGTCCAACAATAGATACTGTACAATCAGTGGAAGCATACGCGATACCTTCATTACTTTAATAATAAATTACACAATTCAGCAATAAACACTGACTGAATAAATTATATATAATATACTTTGTACAAAGTTTTTTACGTATATGCGCAAATTAAGCTTAAAAAATTGTTTACTAACCAGGAGTTTTCATTTCCTCACTGAATGAATTCCATGACTTTCTCGCAAAATCCCGATTGTGGTAATTTTTATTTTTCTTATTGCATACATTTCTATGCGAGCGTACTTCGCTTATCAACTTCTCAGTATCCATCTCGTCCGAACAATCAAACAAAACTGATCGGATGAAACACACGGGCATTAACGGCAGAAAAGAACGGGAGTAATGTGCGAGCGAGAATAACAAAACAACTGTTTAAAAAGTTCGGCCGAATTCGGTTGTAAAAAATTCGGCCGAACCGGCTGCAGTGTGAGAGCTCCCTTAATCGATCCTTCAAAATTCCAGATCTATAATATCACCACTGAAGAAAGAAATTCAGTTTTCGATTATTATAGAATAAAAAAAGCAAAAAAAATCAATTCGCACTGATCATATGTCGGAAGAAGAAAGAGAATCCATTCTTGGAACTTGCACCGATTTTAATTATCTATTCGACTTGGAAGATGATAAACTGTCTTGCACTCAGACCATTCAACATCATATTCGTACACCGGGAGCTCATCCGTTGTACATAAAACCATACCGCCTTCCAGAGTCCCAAAAACAGGAGGTTAGCAGACAAATTAAAAAAATGCTTCAAGATGATATCATTACAGAGTCAACAAGTCCATGGAACTTCCCATTAATAGTCGTTCCAAAGAAGCCTGATCAAAATGGAAATAGGAAATGGCGTGTTTGACCTCCTTGGATCGTCAAAATTTTTCTCTACACTCGATTTAGCAAACGGCTTCCACCAAATCGAGGTGGCGCCATCAGATCAAGAAAAAACAGCCTTTTCGACTTCATTAGCCACTTCCAGTATAAGCGAATGCCCTTCGGCCTTAAAGGAGCACCAGCTACCTTTCAGAGACTATTGAATAGTGTACTGGTTTTAGTAGTTTTGCTTCAATTAATTGTCAGCACTACCAACTGACTTATAGAATTCTCTAGGGTCGCAAAGTCTTCAAATTCCCCAATGAACCGTTGACAATAACTTTTTATTAAATTAAATTCACACACAAGTATTAGAATAACATAATCTAAAAGTTACAATATGTGATATATTACAATATTTTTTAATTGACTGAATTGAGACTTCTCTCATTGACTGACTAGGTGATAATAATTTTTTTTCGAACAAAATCAAATAAAAAATTTCTCGCGCCTACGCAAAATTTGTAAAGAGAATCGCTGCGCACAGTGTCCGGCTGCTAAGCAACAAATTCTAAAATATAAACACCAGTACACACGGCCAGTTGTGTGACCCTGCGCACCGAGCATGGTCAGCTGCTTACGCCACACTGGTAGGACTCCAGGGATCAAAAGTATTCGTCTACATGGATGATGTCGTCATATTTGGAAAAAGCCTCAAAAAACATAACGAAAAATTAAAAGAAATTTTAGAACGCTTAAAGCAACACAATTTGAAATTGCAGCCCGAGAAGTGTGTGTTGCACTTAAGAATTGTGTACGCGTTCGCTTAGTTAAGTTAGATTAGTTTTGTTGGATTAATAA
>QYTT01081187.1:3758-17978 GCA_006980735.1 Dasypogon diadema | reverse complement strand
TGTTAGCTTGAATTTAATTTTTGGTGGGTTTCTCACATATTCCTCCAGAGTACAGATTTCGCAATTGTTTATACGTTAGGTTATTCTAATTCTTAGTTTTGGGTTGTATATTTTAAGTTTCAACTCTTTAAATACTTCTTCGATGCCGCTTGATTATTTCTCAAACCTAAGGATTGTTTAATCTGCTTGCTTGACTTAGGGAGTGGGAAGTTTTTTACGCACTCCACCTTTTTGGGATTTGCTTTGATACCGTCTTGGGTAGCAATGGTGAAATATTGGCATTTCCCCAACTTTTCTAGGATTTCATCAATGTTAGGTATGGGATATTTGTCATCTATCGTAACTTCGTTTAGTTTTTCCATTTAGGTTTTCCACTGGCATCGACCTTCTTAAGCACGACCCAGATTGGTGGCGAATATGGGGAATTGCTTGGACGAATAATGCCATTTTCAAGCATTTTCTGAATTTGTTTTTCGACTTTCCTCTTTTGTATATAAGGGTATCGATATGTCTTACTTTGTACTGGGACGTTATTTGTTGTACGAATCTTATGTTTGATCGCGTTGGTAAATGTGAGGTTCGAATATTTTTGATAGAATATCTTAGAATACCTTTTTACTAATTTAATTAGGGTGTGTAACAAATCTTTTCCATCGGCTCCGGCCGATTACTGATATTAACATTATTATTGGTATTTGCGTTATTTGTTTGTACAGGTCTGTAATTTGAATTGGAATTACTACCGTTTTGATTAGGTCTAAAGTTATAATTTGGCGTATAATTTGTGTTGGGAACATAATTGCGATTGTAAGGATTATTTGGAAAATATGATTGCGGGAAAGAATCTACTCTTGATCTCATTTGGTTACTCCTATTGAAATTTCTAAATTGGTAAGTTCGATTCTGGTTCGGAAGTGACGATCTTGGTTGATTATTTGGGGTTGGTCTACTGTCGGCATTTTGGTTCGGTATTTGTCTGTGATCGTTAGCACTGTTTTGATGTCTATTGTAATTGTTTTGTCTGAAGGCAGTATTTCTTTGGGCTTGAGAAAAAGGTTTGTAGAATTATATAGTATTTTGCATTATTCAGAAATGATTCCTACTTTAGATGATATTACCCATGATGAAAAGGGAAAACCGAGAGAATACACAACATTAACCAATGTTTCATTTGCAGGTACGAATTTCTTATAATTATTCCTTAGGTTACTTCTACGTAGTATGTGCCTCAGAAATTGCCGCCAGCTTGAAAAAGAATCTTCTGAGTACGCCAAATTTTTAATTAAAGTTTGATTCGATTGCAGTTCAATTTGAATTTCCGATTAAACACAGAAACTTATTATTGCTAAATAGGTTCTTCGCTTTTCTTAAAATACGCGCATTTTAAATTTATGTACTTACAGATTCGTTCACGGATGAGCCACCCAGAACAGTTGGTACTTCTAATAGCAACTGCCACTGTAAGGAAGAAATGAAAATTCTCTTCGAAAATTTTAAAAAAGACATCAGAAATGTTTGTAAAATTGACTTATCAAATTGTTGAATTAAAAAAAAGGAATTAGACGTACCAGCAAGACACAAAGTGAATTGGAGAAAGAATTGCTACCATTCCACACCATGGAGGACCTTCTCAGATTTGAAGAAAGTATAACGAAAAATTCGGAGAAGTTAGAAAAATTGGTATTTATTACCATAAGTGAAAATTTTATTTTGAAATATGTATTAAACATTTTTCAAATTTTAGACACAAGCCTTTCTTGGAAGGGGATCATCTGACCCTCCCAAATTACAAGAAAATATTTTGTTATTTGCTTCGAGCATAAAATAGGCGATTTCTCAAAACACTTCCAATATTTTCCAGTAATTGAAAAAACGCAAACTTACCTTTGTCGTCACATAACTTGTTTCAAATTTACTCCCATTCATGCATATATGGTGAAACCTATATTAGACCAAAGTACTTTTAAAGTACAAAACTTAATGTATTTGATGCTAATGTTATTTTATTTTATGAAATGCTGTTAATCATGGCTTGCGCCAATTAAGTAAGATTTTCTTGTGTTTCAAATTAAAAACATTTTTCAGTTATAAAAAATTTAATATGCAATATCTGTGCTTTTTGGCCCTGAACACAAAAAAACACATATATGTAACTGTAGAACGAATATCAAAAGTCATAGTATATGCCCCTACAAAGTCATAAACATTAAAAAATTAATATGAATAATTTTCAGTTTTGGATGTGCGGTTTAAAATAAACAAAAGAAATGATTACATTTTTAGTTTTTTGCTTTACACTGAATAGAGTTAAAACGCTAATAAGAGTTGTGAAACTCAAATGTGATTTATGTAAAATAATAAGCAAAATATAAAATATAATAAATTTCCAAGATAACTTTGCATTTTTTCGCCACTGCGCATGCAAAAAGATGGTTAAATATTCCAAAATTACTTCACGTTTTTGTTTACTTTTACAAGTCTTTCTTCATATAGGTACTGATTGAAAGTAAAAATCGTCATTTCAATTCAATTCAATTCAATAATATTTATTAAATCTATCAAATTCGAATTTACAAAATCCCTCTCATTGCAAGTACTAACTAACGACTATACAAACAAAGTTTTGCTCATAATGCTTACGAGGTTAGGCACCTTTCAAATAAACTAAAACTATGACTTACGTCGTCTGCTGGAGTTGACGGTTTCGGTATAATACACTATTGCTATTCCACAATGAAAAAAATACACAATTGCTATTCCACATTAGTCTCATACTATTCAGCAATTAAATTCGTTTATCATAAATTGCTTGTACTTTAAAGTTATTCTTAAATAATTGAATAGATCCTGCCAGCTATAATTTTTCCCATTCAAAATTTCTTTCGTTTGTTCTATGCTTAACGATTTCTCTTTAAAATACAACAACCTGAATTCCTTTAAAATTGGACATACAGAAAGGAAGTGAAAGATACTCTCTTCATCTTCCAAATTACAAAGCGAACATAGCGCACTTCTACTTGTTATATTCCATGGTACTCCATTCAAATAAAAGAGGCTACCCCTACATTAAAATATGTACCCAGTTTTGGTCCGTAAAGTAAGCATTTTCATTCAAATCATAGTTCAGGCTACTGTACAAACCATGTCTTACTCCCCGTCTAGCTCGTTCTACGCATTTCCTTCGCATAAATTTTTCTCCATGTTTATGGAAGGAGAGCTTATATCATATTTATCAGTTAATTCCAAAAAATTCTCATACCAGCTAATTTTATACGCCATCACCTTCTTTGCTAGGATCTTAGGAAGTCTCTCGTCGCTCATTGAGTCGACCTTTAGTAAAAGCCGCTTCACACTATGTGAGCAACTCATATCAGTTGTCAAATGAGTTTGCTTAAATGACAGCTCAGATGGTCTGAACACTGTGGCAATACTCAAATGAGTTGTCATATGAGAACTCATTGGAGTTTCCTGGGATAGAGACAATTCTAAAATATCTGAGCTCTCATTTGAGTTGTGAGTGTTGAGGAAGTGAGTTAAGATACAAAATGAATACACAAGCGGTTCCCGGCATCGAAAATAAATTATCAAAGGCAAGAGTTTTATAATTTTGCTTTGTATCTAAAATAATGCTGATAAAATATATTGAAATTTTTATAGATAAATATTTCTATTTCATTTGAAATTTAACTTGTGCAATAAATTGAAAAGATTGTAAATTTGATTCATATTTTTAAATTAATTTCTCATTTTTATAAATATCCTGTTTTACACATTTTTAATTCTATCTAAAGGTGTAGTAATAATAGGACTAATAAAATCAAATCTTTGCTTAACTTCCAGTACGAATGGAATAAGGAGAGCACTTTGGCTTTAATAGACCTATGGGCTAGTCATCCTTGTTTATAAGCCGCAACAGGCTTTACAGCAACAAGCATGCACGGTATGATGCACTTCACAAAATTAGTGAAGGTTTGAAAACTTTTTTCCCGAATATTACTGCGGATGAAATCAAAGTTAAACTGAATTACTTGAGATGGCAGTACACCAGTGAGCTGGGTAAAATTAGAAAAAGCGGGAAAAGGGGGTCTGGTACAGACGACTTATACGAGCCGTCGGTTAATGATTCCCGAAATTGAGTTTCCTGGAAAAATTTGTGAAGATCAGGAAAGGAAAAAGTAACGTGGAAGATGTAAGTATCATATTTCACATAAATATATTTTTTATAATTATTCATATTCTTTTCTACAGTTGCAACCTGTGAACGAATGCAGTGCAGCATCATGCAGCTACGATTCCGAAGATGTGGCTATTTTGGATGTGGATAATTCAATATATATCGATGAGGAGGCTCTGTTTTCCCCACCGCAGTCTAAAGTTAGCCATTTGAAAATAAGTCCATTACCATCTGCATCAACTTTAATGCTTTCCGGATTAATGCCATCCACATCAACGCAATCCTCGGATAGCCGCAGAAAACAAAAAGGCCCCAAGGACAAAAGTGCAGAAGATTTGATGCTTATGTAGGCAGCTGATGCCATAAAAACTATCACATCGAACATGAGAGCACCTACAGGAAAATATTTTCAGGATGTTGAGGATTCGGTGAATATGTCAAGGCCGAACTACAAAAAATTTCTGATGAGGAATTGAACCAATATAAAAGAAAACAAAGAAACAACAGAGTAATTTATATTTATTTTTAGAATAATGTACAATATTAAATAAAATCTAGTATAGTTTTAGACATAGTGTTAGGTAAGATAGAACAAGATATACAATGTAATAAGGAATATGCAATACATGCTTAAAATACAGAAATTTATCTTCTTAAAAATTGAATCTTTTTATGGTTTCCCATTGCCAAGGAACGAAACCATTTGTGTTAAAATAATCGGTAAAATTATTTCGTATAACTATTCCCTCATTTTCAGATCGATTTCCAGTAGGCCTCTGTAAATTTGTGAGGAACACACTTTTTCTCCAGTTGCCTGGTGACAGAACAACATCAGATGTATTTTCTTGGTCCTTGTCTTTTATATATTTGACTCCGTCTTCTTTTCTAATGTAGTTGTGGAGGACACAACTTGTTAAAGTTACGAGATCTATTTTATCTACATTTAAGTTTACGTCTTTTTGTAAAATACGAAACTTGTTCGCTAAAATGCCGAAAGCATTCTTCACGACTCTTCGAGCTCTGCTTAGTCTATAATTAAAGACTTTCTTTTCTACAGAAGAACGCTGGCCATGTGGCTTTAAAATTCGATTTGTAAGCTTAAAAGCATCGTTCGCAACAATTACATAAGGGACTTTCTAATTGGTTCCCGGTAGAAATTCATCTTCTGGAAAATCGAATTTATTTCCTTTTATTCCTGCACAAAGCGATGACTGGTTGTAAATTCCCGCATCATTCACTCTTTCATTGCACCTAACATCAACATACAGGAAGGAATAATCTGCATCCACCAAAGCCAATAAAAAAATACTATTAAAACCCTTGTAATTATAATAATACGAGCCGTCCTCCCTTTTAGCTCGGAACGCAATGTGTTTCCCATCTGAAATTATGTGAAATTTGAAAAATAGTGCAAACTTAACCAATTTACACAAAATTATATACATACATGTTATTGCTTACCAAGGGCTCCTAAACATAATGGAAAATTCCATTGCTCCTCAAAACCTTTAGCAATTCGCTTCCATTCCTCTTTACTTTTAGGCATCTAAAATTAATATTTCTTTAGTTGAATGCGTTTGCTAATGTAAAAACAATATACCTTAAGATATTCGTCTTTTAGAGAACCATAGATTGCTTTTAATGTCTCTGGGATAATTTCTGATATTGATGGAACGGAAATACGAAAACTATAGGAAAGACTTCTATAGGTTTCGCCAGTCGCTAAAAACCTTAACGTGAGAAGTAATCTAAAATATATATAAATTGAGCGATGAATTAGTCAAGGTTTTTATTTGCTTACCTTGTTGTTGAACTAATTCATTCTCTTAGAACTCTGTCTTGCCTCTTGATTACAGGTTCCTCTTTTTGCAGCCATTTGAAAAACGTTTTCTTTTCCATCCTAGTAAAATTCCGAAAGGATTTTAAATCCTCAAACTGAAGCTCCTTTAAAACCAGATCTGCTATGTCCCTGGCAGAATTCCGCTTCAATAACCAATTCCTGCTCCATAATCTTTTTCGTTTTGTTTTTTCCTCCTTCCGACGCTTTTTAATAATTAAAGCTGTCAACGATAAGTTTAATAGAGCCAATACAACTATTCATTTTTTCACAAAACACCACTTGTACAAAACAAAACCACGTTTAATTATCGTTTTGACAGTTCTCTCATATGAGCTCTAAGATAAATCTGAACGTTCTACCCTACCGAATGAAGTTGCCGACAACTCATATGAGCAAACATATATGATGCTCATTTGACAACTCATATGAGTTGCTCACATAGTGTGAAGACCCTTTAAGTACTGATAATGCGCTTTAAGAGTGAATATATACATGGCCGGTAATCTCGTTTCAAGCTCTATCATGTAATTAGGTATATGTTGAGGAAGCCCAATGGGTTTCTTTGTAAAGACAGGCTGCAGCTTTTCCACTTCTTCGTGCATTGTATATCCCTATATTTCTGCCGCGTAGCACATAATCGATCTAGCTGCCGCTTGGTATAATTTAAATTTGACCCATGCGGGCACTTCCGTGTTAGCCAGGACGTTCTTTCAATTGATATTTATACTAGTTTTTGCCATTGCCAATCGTTCCTCTAGGTATTTTCTTGGTGACGGTTTTGGAGTGAGCGTAATCCCTAAGTACTTGTATTGGCTTACAATATCAATGTTTTCTCCATGGTACTTCCAATCCTCCGATTCTTCCCGTCTGCCTCCGCCTTTATAAAAAATCATAATCTTTGATTTAGCGAGATTTACCTTTAAGTACCAAGTTTCACAGTATTTTTGAGGTTATAGATCATTTGTTTGTTTAACTCGTCATTTAAAATCTTTAAAGGCGTAGGTTTTATATATAATAGTTCATATGCCTCTACTTAAGTACTTTTATTGAGACATGATGGTCTATTCTGAGATCCGCTTCACATGAAAAGAAATTTTCACATAACTTTTGTTTCATGTGAATGTGCCTATTCCGAATTCACACGAATCGAACAAAAATATTTCACTTGGAACAGTTGAAATTGAAACTTTCACAGTACTTACTTCATCGATTCTAATATTCTAAACAAGAGAGGACGTTGCTTTTAAGCGGTGTAGTTCAAACGAGTTTTAATATTTTTTAAGGGTTATAAATTTTTTAATATGACGAGCACTGAGCTGTGGTTTACCTGCAGAGAAAAATCATATCCCTTAGAAAAGGACAGTGAACAGTAAGTTGCATATTAACCTACTAGATACTTTCAAATTTATAAAGTTAATGCTATAATTAAATACAATTTATATTTTAATATATATTTTTTGTTTTTAAAATAAAGTAAATGCCAGGAGACAAAAATTATCCCTTAGCAGCGTTAGCGTTATTATTGTTTTACTGTTTTGTAGGGTAATTCAAAACTAACTTTAAACACTTTGTATACTGGTTTCGGGCATATTTTAGAATTTCCAAGTAACTCTTTAGATTTATTTTGGAAAAGATGGAAGAAAAACTTTCTCCTACCAAGCTGTCGGCTTGTTTAAGATTTTTTGGTGAAGGAGATTATCAAAAGGAGATGAGACATGATTTATACGCTGGACTGGCACAGTCAACCTTCTTCAAATGCCTCTCAGAGATGTTGGAATTTTTCGAAGCGGAAATTTGTGCCAACGAAATAAAATTTCCAAATTCCGAAGAAGAAAGAAATTCTATTAGACTTGCATTCTATCGAAAAACTGGTTTCCCTAGGGCCATAGGATGCGTTGACGGCACCCACGTAAGGATTTTTCCACCATCATATGACAAACAACATTTATACTACAACCGAAAAGGCTTTCATAGCTTCAATGTGGTGTTGGTAAATTCTCTACATATTTTCAATATTTAACATACTAACTTATGTATTGTCCGTAAGGTCTGATAGTAAGATATGTAGATGCAATTCATCCAGGATCATGTCATGACACATTCGTCTGGAATGGAAGCATTTTGAAAAACCATTTAGAATCTAAATACCTAAGTGGTGAAAGGAATAATTGGATTTTAAGTAAGTAATTAGTATTCTTTTTTTGATCATTTTCAGTACTAAAGGAATAAATTTTTAAAGGAGATGCAGGCTATCCGTTGAGACCCTACCTACCTACCCAACTCGCATGATCGTTGAAAGGACCATTGGTGTGCTTAAAAATTCATTTCGGTGCTTGATGAGCGAAAGGTCACTTCATTATAAACCTGAAAAGGCAACAGGTAGACCAAGAAATTGAGGAAAATGAAGGTGAGCTTCTTAAGGCTGGAAGAAGAATTAGGGATGAACTTATGAATTCTTTTGCACATGTATAAAAAAATTTGTTTAATAAAATTACATATACTAAAATAAAAAATAAATAGAAAATTCATTTCATTTTATTCCTAAGGTATTTAATAATTCTTTTGATAAATAAAACTCTTTCACGAACATATTGTAGTGCATAACAAACTAAAAAACTTCATTGCCCCTTTAACTGAAAACGTTACAGAAATGGAACTGATTTGAAAACCTAAATTTGTTCTGTTTCCATTTCTAATTTACGCTTCTTCAATCTACGTATTTCCATATCCATATTTTCCTTATTAATTTGTCTTTTTTCTTCCCGTTCTTTTAGCGCTTTTAAAAATTCAAATTTTTTCTCTTTCAAATAAAACGTTTTCCTACCGCCTTCCCTTTTATTTGTTTGCTTTTGCGGTGGCGGGGTGGAGATCTGCTCTTCTAAACTACGACAATTGTCTTCAGCTACATCATTTTCTGCAAGAGTCGGAATATCATCTTCAAGAACAGAATCATGTTCTGTATAAGCCGGTTTATGTGTTTCAGGAGACCCTTCTGGTAGATCTGTACTTTGTCGAGAAGATCCTGGATTGCTTACTGCGGAAACTGCAGCTTGAGAAAATTCAGATGATCTCTGCATTGCCGGAGGAGGTAGTCCAAATGCTCTACCCGATATTTGTGTCACCTTTTGTAAATTTGGTAAAGCAATTGCTCTTTCTTCATGCGGGAAAAATTATGTAGTTCGTTTGGACCAGCACCTGTTACCTTTACCTCTTTTTAGGGTTCCGTACCCAAAGGGTCAAAAACGGGACCCTATTACTAAGGCTCCGCTGTCCGTACGTCCGCCTGTCACCAGGCTGTATCTCATGAACCGTGATAGTTAGACATTTGAAATTTTCACAGATGATGTATTTCTGTTGCCGCTATAACAACATATACTAAAAAATAGAATAAAATAAATATTTAAGGGGGCTTCCATACAACAAACGTGATTTTTTTGCTCGTTTTTGCTCGATATTGATAACGAAAAGAGGTAGACGCTTGAAATATTCACAGAATATTTAGTTATATGTTTACTTTAAAAATAAATAATTAAATTAAAATAAAACAAATATTTAAGTGGGGCTCCCATACAACAGACATGATTTTTTTGCCGTTTTTATAGATAATGGTACGGAACCCTTCGTGCGCGAATTCGACTCGCACTTGGCCGGTTTTTTATTATCCTGCAGTTTTCTTAAGTGCTCATCAATGAATTAATTGCTAAAACCAGCATCAATAAACTCCGAAAATGGAATGAAATATTAAGGGCCGATTCCAATCCAAGTCTTCGTCTTGGTCTTGGTCTGACATCACAAAATGATCTGAGCTGTTATAACAGTTGAAATCGAGATCGAGACGAAACAAATGTGTCCCAATTCGTTTACTTTGCTTGACGTTTGACATTTAAAGGTGTTCAGTCAAGTTATTTTCTGTGAGTTCTTTTACGGTGATTTTGTGATATTGTGTTATTAGGATTTGTATAAAGACTTGTAGAAAGTGATAAAAGAATATAGAAGACTTTAAAATATGGAAATACCGACAATTTCAAGAATGTTCATTGGGCAAGTTGTTATGAGATTTTGGGTGACCCACAATGAGATGTTGGATGACGAATTGAATTCATTGGAGGCAATTAAAATTCTTTCTGGGTGTGAAGAAATGTGTAAAAAGCTCTTAAGGTTTAATATACGATCCTTGACGTCTTCTGTGCAACACCTAGAAATTAAGAGGCACGGATGGAGTCGAGATATTGAAGGGATAATATTCCTATTTTGGCTGGTGGCTGGTTGCTCGTATAGGGTGGTATCAGTCGCCATGAAAATTCCTAAGGGATCTGTCTTCCGCATAATAGAAAAGGTTTTGGAAAAAACTTTCGAAATATTGCCAAACCTGATCAAATATCCAAGGGATGACGAGCTTAGTTCCTTTGGAGCAGGATTCGAGCAGAAAGGTAAAAGTACTATTTTTTACAATGCTGCAGGTGCTATTGATGGCAGATGTATTAATATTATATGTCCTCCACAACTTCACAAGGAATATATAAACCGGAAACTGAGGTACGCCATTCAGCTGCAAGTACTCTGTGATCACAGTGGGAAACTCATAAATACTTTTACGGGCTACCCAGGGTCAGTACACGACCAACGAGTTTTCAGAAGTAGCCCCCTGTGCTTGAAAGGCGAATTCCCTCCACCCGGTCTTTTCTTATTAGGAGATTCGGGTTATAAGTGCTCTGAAGCACTAGTGGCTATAGTTACGCCATATAAAGGTTTAAGTCTCCATAGGGAAGAGCAAGTGTTCAATAAACACCACAGCCTGGCGCGAAGTGTTGTCGAAAGATGCATTGGAGACCTGAAAAATAGATGGAGGTATTTATTTAGCGATAGACCAATAGAGCTGAAAATGGAAAAGGCTGTCAATGTGATTGCCGCCTGTTGCGCTCTACAAAATATCTGCTTAACAAACGGCGATATTTTAGATGAGGGAAGTGTTGGTGAAAGTGCGATATCTTTAGGAAGTATAGAAAGCTTCGATGAGCCGTCAGGTGCACAATTGAGGGATCAATTCATTATTAGAAATTATTTTTCGCATATAGTTTAAGTGTACGCGGTTAAACCATTACTGAACTTAATTATGGTATTTAAAATTGAATTTTTACATACCATTTTAGTTTGATGGAGATAGGCCTCTTCGGGAAGCTGGTCATCTAAAAAGGCAGCTAACACGCTATAGTGTAATACCTCTTGGGTAGTGTGGAAAATTACATATTGTAGAGGATACGCAGAATAAAAATAAAATTTAAAGCAATAACAACAGCAATTTAGGAACACAAAATCTTTATTCAACAGAATAAATGCAAAAGGCAAGCATTTCCTTGGAAAGTATGACAAAAGATAAGAAATAGCAAAAAATCACATTTATTTCAGTCACTATTTGTACTGTACAATGTACATATGAAGTAAATATTATTAATATGAATAATTTCGATGTAACATAAAGTTTTGGTTCTTGTCTTGTGAAGAACTCTGTAAGTCTCTTGCCATACAAGGCAAGAACCGTAAATTTTGTTCACATCGAAATTATACACATTAAAATACATATTTTAAGTATCCACTTGCACAAATGCATATAGGTAACGCTCTCGTATTTAAAACAAAAAATTTAAAGACTAACAGATTTTTCGAAATATGAAATTGCTGAGTAAATAAGTTTTGAAATCGGGCTGAATTTTACAAGTTAACGAAGCTATCTATTGCTAAAACTTCCTGAATTTCTGAAAACCTGAGGCCTTACCTAAATGAATTCAGCGCGTTTTACAATT
Organism: Dasypogon diadema; assembly: GCA_006980735.1. Classification (NCBI taxonomy): domain Eukaryota; kingdom Metazoa; phylum Arthropoda; class Insecta; order Diptera; family Asilidae; genus Dasypogon; species Dasypogon diadema. The sequence continues at coordinate 6,163 of QYTT01081187.1, read as the reverse complement.
GGCCGTATATATATATGCATGCATATGTATGCAATATGGAGACTACTGTTCTCCATCCAAATCAACTGCATCAGGAGACTCGACATCAAGAGGCACGACAATTTCAGACCCGAAGCCCCCCCCCCCGTCGTTACCAAGATTATTACATTAAGTAAATGTAACATTCTATTGCTTTGCTTGACTTGTATTCTTTTGTATTGTTCCATTCTCGTACGATAGCGGTTTCTGTTACGTTGCATACCACTTGGTCCAGGCTGCGGTGAAGATTGTGCAGAAGACACTGGCAGGTTAGGGCTTGGGGACGACGGTGATGATGAAATTATTATTGGAGGATTAATGACATGCTGATCTCTCATAACGTTATCCATTTCGACATAAAAAGGCCAGCTAGTAGCAGTTTCTTCCCCATTTTCCGTTGATCTCCCACTTTCGTTTTGTAATCTTTATAATATAGAATTTAGAATAAACGGCACGTCATGGATAACAGAGTAAGTATGTTCGTCATGCAAATTGCCATGTGATTTTGGATTAATAGCAATGACGAAGAGGAATTTCAAAATGAAGAAAGGCGTAATGTAAGCAAATCAAATTTATATTAACTATCTTGAACAAATTTAATTTAATCTTAAATTGAACAACTTTAAAGGTGCCTATTATTAGTATTGTCCATCGCCAACTTCAATGGAAGTTATGAAAATTCTTGCCGGACGCGAACTCAGGAGTAAGAAACATTTGCGGTTGAATTTGAGAGCTTTCTGCTACTTCGTGCCACTGTTGCCTGTAAAGCAACACGGGTGGTCCCGCGAAGTAGAAGCAATTATGTTTCTATTTTGGTTGGCCGCCGGATGTTCTTACAGAGTCGTCTCTGCAACAATGGACATACCAGGTACGATATCCTATAGGATTATTTTGAAAGTGCTCGAAATAATTGTGGAAGCGCTACCAAAGATGATTCTTTATCCACAGGGAGAAGAAGAATTGAGGAGAATTGGACAAGGATTTTCAAGGCGTGGGAAATCTAATATATTTAGCAAGGCCGTCGGTGCAATAGATGGCACGTATGTTAATGTACTGTGTCCACCACATCTTCACGATGAGTACATTAATAGAAAATTACGGCACGCAATTCAGTTGCAAGTTTTTTGTAACCATGACGGTGAATTTCTAAATATATTCACTGGTTGCCCAGGATCCGTACACGATCAGAGGGTTTTCAGAAATAGTCCTCTGTATCTAAATGCAGAGTATCCTCCCCAGGGATATTTTATCCTGGGTGATTTTGGGTACAAGTGTTCCTTAGCGCCGGTAGCAGTTGTTACACCCTATAAGGGTACTACTCTAACTCGAGAGCAGATCCTTTTTAGCAAACACCACAGTCTTGCAAGGAGCACTGTGGAAAGATCTATTGGCGCACTAAAAATTAGGTGGAGATATCTGTTTGGTGATAGGCCAATAGAGATAAAATTGGGAAAGGCTGTAAAAGTTATTGCTGCGTCTTGTGCTTTGCACAACATCTGCAAAACTAACGGTGACGTTCTGGAAAATCTGGATACAGAGCTACAAACAGCTGAATTTGGAGGGGAAAACGGCGCAGAAGAACAATCGGGCGTTTTATATCGAAATAAACTTTGTAGGCAACTTCACGCAGAATTGCAAAATAATTAATTCAAATGTTTAACGAAATAATGAAAATCTTGTCTTTTCTGAAAATAAGTTTTGGTTTATTATGATAGTCTATTGTGTTTAGTGCAACTGAAGTGTTTATTTTGATAGCTTATTATGTGTATAGTTATAGTGATGTGGATTGAATTAATTTCGCGCAGTAAATTTTATTTATTGTGATTTTATTTTTGTTGTTATTTTATTTAGTATTGTGAATTTGGAATGAATTATGTGTGTTTTATTGATACTGTGGATTAAAGGAGTATTACTTCTTTATTACTATCGATTTACGATGGTGCATAGGCCTAATGGGGAAGCTGACCATCTAAAATATTCGGCTAACGCGCTTTGGTGCATTACCTCTTGGGTGGCGTGGCACAATGATATTCAAAAGTGATCGATTTAAGCCAAGTGTTGTTCTTGCCATCCGAAAAATTACAGCATTAACTTCTGCTAATTCCCATTCCGAATCATCCACAATACAAGGTAATATTTAAAAAACAATATTTATAACAATCCTTTATTTAAGAAAACGTAAACAAAAACAAATATAATTCGTAAAAAAACGAAATTAATTTAAAAAAATAGCCTCTAATCCAATAATCTCAGTCATGGTCTCCAGTAATAGCTAAAAAGAAGTCATATAAGTTATATATGTAATGCAAATATTCCTCCGTGCTGCTATATCCCATCAGTGGTATTTCCAGTTCTTCCCTGTTTTGTGAAGTAGGAATTTCAACTTC
>QYTT01081186.1:1948-13751 GCA_006980735.1 Dasypogon diadema | reverse complement strand
TATTTTTTAGGTGCCAAAATTAAAAGAATTTAAAATGGAGGAAAAGATAATTGAATTTATGAGGAAAAATAATTTCATGCATGATATAAATTCTACGGAATATAAAAACTTGAAACTTATTTAAAATATTTTGATAAATTTTCAATCATAAATATTTTAAAGTTGTCAGTATTGAATGATGCTTGCAGGTTGGTACCCTGAATGCGGCTTCCCTCGGTATCATTTATCGGCATCAAATGCTTGGTACCTGCGGCTTGGTACTTGCAGCTCTGAATGTGTTTCGGCCCTTATATTTGGCGTCCAGTTTTCAAGAGTTAAAAAAAAAACAGGAGTGGTCAGTACTACGAGATCTCCTGTTCTATACGTCACGTCGTTTCTGCTCATTTTGAAAACGTCGAATATTACCTGTCGCTGTGCGCCTTAATTCGTTGATAGGCTTCGAAAGTTCGAAAAGTGATCCTGAAACACCAATAAAATTCTTTTGGTTAGGGCATTGTGTGGATTAAAGTTAAAAAGCAATTCTTGCCGGATTATTTTGGTTACTTCTTACCTGATGGAATTAAAGCCCCATTGCATGTTATGTGTGAAATGTGAATCTACGTATATATGCGGAGCTATTCACAAAAATTTTCTTATGATATTCATTTCTTACTAAAAGGACTTCATATTTGTCGACATTTGTCATTATCCTGCACTGCTGTCGTACGTGCACTATCTTCAGGCACTTTTCACATCGCGGTCTTTGTTGTGGCTTAAGATAAATAATACACAAATGCCCCAACACAGATCATTTGAAATATTTTCATTGAATTACCTTGTCATGTTGGCTGTCCTGATTTTCGTTTATCATTATCTATCTTGGTTCAAGTGCTTCAAACTCCACAAATTATGTTTTTCTTTTTCAGGGCGAGATTCTCTCCGACGGACGGATAAAAGCGAAATTGGTCGTCAGTGCTGGCAACAGTTTAATTTTGATGAGGTAATGTTGATTAACATAATTATTTATTGGAAAATTCTACAACAGCTGGAGTCCTTATTAGATAGACCTCTTACTAGTATTCTGGTCATTATCCAGATATAACTTCATTCATCAGGCCTTCAGTTGACCACGTACAGAAGACCGCTTGCGTTCTAGGCTCATATCAACTGAAGAGACAGTGGATGTGTTTATGATGGACGCGTCTTTGCTTTCTCTTCTGTACTCATGTTTCTTTCTTTTCAGATCGAAGGAGTGTCTTGGATTCCTTCACAAATAAAGTACCTATGTGCTATTATCCCTTACTATATCACGTGTAAGTAGTCTACATTGAATTATTACAAAATTTTCGATTAGTATTGGAGTATTTAAACTGCATTATATATTGCACGTCACTTGTTTACATCGTTGTATAAGATAAGAAATGACTTGTTCGTGCTCTCTGCCCTTAAGTATTATTTCTCGGGCAGAAATAAATGTTCTGCAATGGTAATTAATTACACCATCAAGATAATAAAATTCATTATTAATTATAACTCGACGTTGCAGATAGAATTGCAGGTTCGTCCTAACGCTTATTCGGAGAAGGTAATAATTCAGGCAGGAAAGCATAAAAGCCCCAGAAAAAGAAATTATATCAGTACCACTTAGCGTAAAGCACTTTTGGAGTAGAATGAAATTAATGCAAAAAGCAATTAAGGTGCAACACAACCAACAAGCATAGACGGAAAAAAAGTTTTGCCAACGGGAAGGGATTTGGGGGTCTAGGAAAGTTTGCATTTAAATTTAACTGGTGTAACGATAGGCAAGGGTAATTTAGGTCTTTCTTGGCTGCCTTGTCTGCAAAATTTCAAAAAGGTGAAATTATGTTGTGATTTAAATTGCACGATTATAAATGCAACCGCAGAGGTGGCCGACTAAACCCTTCACAATGAGTGATTTCCTGAGGTTGATGTCTGAGGTTGACTTGCGACGCTAATTACTCGCTCCCAACAATTTGTTACGCCTAAATGTTGGCACGCGTGAGTCCTTTCCCTTGTTTTCGTTATCTATATATCAGAGGATATTCTCTTCCTGTGAACTCCCCCATGCCCTTACCTCGCCTAGCCCACTTACCCAATCAATTACCTGTGATGAGCTTCTTGCATTCGAGAATCAATTGTAGCCTAAAGGAGCAGAGGGTGTTTTAGCTAAGGATAAGGGACGCTCTGATGGGCTCGTTAGATCAGTGGAAGTCATGTCTTGCGTGTAATAAGTAATTTTCAGAATTTAATTGCCTTCTGGTATGTTAATTCAAGTGGAATTAATCGTTTCCGGTATTTACTTGTTCGTGTTCAATTGCAGGTGAACTTGTGGGTGGAAATTGTGGGTCAAAAACCATGAAAGAAAACAAAAACAATTGATGGACCTTGTTAAAATTTTATGAAATAAATTTCACTGAATTATTCAGGAGATTTGAGGAAAGGGCCTTGAAACGATGAGATGAGGGTGTCCAACTCCGCCCTTTTTACAATCCCATAAAGCCATCTCTATAAAATTCACACTGAGGGTTGTGCAATCCTCTTGGTAACGTCATCTTTAGCAGTTTACCCAACACCAAGTTACTTTGGCTGGACATTCATTTCCGTTCGTACTAAGGGGTGAAAGGGTTGCGCAAAAGACAGATAAAAATTTTTCCTCTGGACCAATAATAATGTCGAGCATTCATCCTGGTGAATTTGATACGTGGCAGAGGAGCCCGATATAGATACTGCCGAGAAATGGTTGGAAGTAAACATGAAGTGGGTCGTATCCCTGTTATCTGGTGGATAGATGTATCTTATATGAATTATTGACCTCAATTCATCACTTAAGGGTGGAGCTGAAGTAGGTTTGGCACAAGAGAAAATAACGATGATTATTTACTCTTGGAAATGTTGAGTTTTGCTGATAATACATTTCAGTTTTCTTACTCAGGTGAGAAATTCAAATGGTTCTACGTAGCTATATTTTTTGTATTGATCTATTCTTATCATACCAGAAATATAAGGTATCTTGATTACTGGTCACTTACACATGTTTAACTCTGTTTTAGTGTAAGCATTGTCAATAACCATAAACTGGGGTCACTGAGCGTGCACAGGTTGAAGTTGGAAAGGTTGTATGTCGGAATGTGGTATAAACTTTTCTATGTATATTTGCGGACAGAAGTTATACTTTCGTTTTTTTTCTTCGTCTAATATCCAGTGGTTCTTATCCGATATTGAGTTGAGAGTGTTCTGCTTATCTAGCACTTAGTGAGAGAAATTATTTCACAGCTAAGCAAATCGATTTAGTACTGAGTATATTCTTGAGATCTTAATATGTTTTGATAATTGACGCTGGGTGATAAAATAGCACCTCCATTTATACAAACTGTCTGCGATGAGCTCTATTGTAAGTTACATATAAAAATATTCGTTGTTAGATGTCCTGGAAGGAGAGTAGTCATAGATAATCACTGTGTCCTTGCCTAAGCGCTCTTTGCGCTAGTCGTCGAAAAACTCTCGGTACAAGCCTTCAGGCCGAAATTATATTTGTCTGACAAAGAAGTAAGAAAGGTCTTCTTAGGTTTTTTGTAAATCAGCCATCCGCTCGGCAATGCGAGGGGACAGGACCCCTCGTTGGGGGCAGTCTTTGGCGGCTCTTATGATGGCTTTAAAGTCTCCGAGCTTCGCTGTGATTGTCCGGCTTGAGCGAATGGTTCTGATCCATATGTAAGATTGTGGTGGATTCTAAACCTTTATTTATGGATGCCTGTTCTATGGTCTCGAAGGAAATATTGTCAAAAGCATGCTAATTCAGATGCATTTGATATTTCTTGAGAATAGCTCTTCTTCTGTAACCTTCTTTTCCTCTATGGTATGCCCAAGGTCATAACTGTTCCTAAGCAGTTTAACCAGCAATGGTTTCAGTTCCTCCGACCCTTGTTGAAGAGAGTGGGAAAAATACCATCTATATCTGGTGATTTCTAGCTGTGAAGATGCGATCTGAGAGGCTACCGATACGATTAAAGTTAGTTGGTTGAAGTATTCATATTTCTTCCCGCTGCAATAAAGAAGCTGTGATGTCAAATCTTATGTGTTTGTAATCTGACATAGAAACCTCTTCTGAAATATATCAGTTTAGTATTGAATCCTTCAAAGAAGGACTACATGAGGATATCTAAGACCTCCTGATGATATGGCCTTGTAAAACGCATGGTTCATAAATGAGAGGTACTTCCAGCTGCTCCCTGATAAATCTCCTGCTACGAACGTTCGATGCTGCTTTTGCGAAATGGAGATTTATCTGAGGGCACTTGAACGTCATTTGGACAGACCGTCAGGGTTGTGTCTTTTGCTCGGGTACTTAGCCTTCCGAAGACCCGTACCTTCGTCCTTTCTACGGCTTCCTTTCAGGGTGAGAGTAAACCTTCTTTCCTGCAATGTAGCGGGTTTGCCAAGTGACATTGTGGGAGCCACCCTTGGCTGACGATTGCTGGTGCCAACGGAGGTGGAAAGAGCGGGTGACATCTTAGCCACGAATGGTCCACCGCCCCTGATGTTAGCAGTAGAGAAAGATGCGTGTGTCACTTTAGCACCTACGTTTCATCGTCCTCCTTAGACTGCGCGAAGTGGTAGGAACCGCTTTCAGAGCTATTGACTTCGGTGGTTCAGCTGACTCCGGTTCAGATTTAGCCTGAACATTTTCTTTTGAGTGATCGCTTCTCAGTTTCAGTTGAACACTATTAAAAATTACCTTAATTCCTTATAACTGAATCATCTCTCTGCTGAAAAGTTAGAGGGGATGAAGAATGCGACCAGTTTCATAATCGTAGTAGCCTGGTTCTTTCAAAATCTAAGTACACGACTAAGGAATCAGCGGACCAAAATAATCTCTTAATATGATATCAAAACACTGAAAGAACAACTATAGAAGACAAACCCAGCAGTACGAGAATAGCTTCCGTACGTCGGGTAGGCTACAGCAGCAGCCAGTAGCATTACTGTGGCTACATTTTCGGAACCGATATTGGGCCTCTTGAGAGAACATAAGAAATTTTGAAGCAAGGGCGGAGTCACCTACTGAGACATCAGTGAAGTGGACAATGCTGGGGACAAAACTGGGACATCTTGGTAACTGACGAAGAAGATCATCACGAGCATCAAGACTAGAAAAAATTTCCAAAAGTGATGACTAGTACTACCTGTATGTCCTCGAAGTTTAAAGTCGTTAAATTGCCAGTAATGTTTGGGCCATAGAAATAATCAGGAATTCAAAAATAAGATGAAGTCATTGAGGGTTTTATCTTGTCTATACAATAACTGCCTTACTCATAGACTTTCAGAAGAACAACTCTTTAACAGAAATTTTCAGTGAATCTCTGGTATGATACTTATTAAAACTTGAGTAATTCTGGTGGGAACTGTAAGAACCGTTTCGAATCACAATACAAACTAACCAAATTGAATTGAAAATCATTCCATTTTAATAAAAAAGGATAACTATTTTATATTCTTTTTTATTAAAATAGAATCATTTAATTTACAACTTCATTGCTGAAAAATTCTACAAATCTTATACCCCATCATCATCACGGGGTGTCATAATCCACCCAAAAGTACATTTATGTTATTCTCCCTCTGGAAATAGCACTGATAAAATGCTTTTATGGTTTTGCAGTATACTACTCAATCAGAACCAAGGAAATCAGTTTACTGTGCTCGCTGCCAGGACTCTGTTCACCGTCAATTCACATCCCCAAAATCCATATTCAGTACGTCAAGTTAAGCAGCTCTCAGAGGACGTAGAAATCTGAAAGAAAATTGAAGACAATTGAAAATATAGGGTCATGCAGTATAGAGGCAAAAAAAGGCTAATCCACCCTAGGGCTCCGTCAACTGCCACCCCTTGGGAGCTCAAATATTCAAATGGGACGTCATAGCACTGAATAAACGGCGATTTGTTTTGCGATTGAGATTGATTTAAAATTTAAGCAGCTTTGTCTGCTGAGTACGTGAAAAGAGCTGCTGGGCTGGTGGTAGACGATCATCGATTTTGTCATTATAATAGAGGATTTAATAGGTACAATTTGACTTCTCCCGGATATTATGTAGTTGACGTTGAGTCACATTAACCTGTTTGGAATTTAGGAGGGAACGAATTTCATACATATATTGGAGCCATGAATGGCATATATTGTCGTCACAAGCTAATGGACTGTGCAATTTGTTGTAAAATTTTGATTGAAATGAAATACGAATTTCTGCTCAACTATATAACTACGTTTGCATAGTGTGAAAGATAAATTGATGCACTTTTATCTTTTAACTGCTTCAATATCAGGTAACACAAGAGATGAAAAAGAATAATGAAATTGTATACACTAGATTCTGGTAAATTTTTACAAGATGGAATCTTCTGGATTTTCTAGTTAAAAATCTAGTAAAATTTATTTAGAATAAAACAGTGACTGTTCATGAAGTTCTAATTAAATTTATTGAAGTACTGTGGAAGAAAATGCATTTGACGTGATTCTTCCTGAAATTCCAGTTAAAATTACGGGACAGAATAGGGAATGTTTGAAAATGGTAACAAGAGTTTTGCCAGAATTCTCTCTGAAATTTCAGAGTTAAAATTGCGAAATTTCTGGATGTAGGGGAAAGGTGTTTAAAATGATCCCCTTAATGGGTTATACATATGCCCCAAGTGGGGGTTTCAAGGAATTTCTTTTGTGGTTTTAGAATCAAATAAGTATGAATATATCTTTTATTGTTGACATTTGTATTGTATAAATTTTTGTCTGCGTCCTGAAGTGTTCTCCTAAAAACATAGCTTCTTCATCGGCATGATTCCTACCTGTAAAATGTATGCAAATCAGTTTTTCATAAAAAATTTTATGTAATGGTTCTGCGGCTGCAAATTGTCGTGTCAGATTTTCAAACTTTTTAAAAATAAGAAAATGGTAATATTTAAAGAAAACCAGTTTTTACGTTAAATATTTATATTTTAAGTCTAAAATCGAGAATATGAGGTGGAATGGTTTTGCAGAAGAAAGCCGAGGTGTTTTATTGTTTTTTTTTTTACGAATGTACGAATAAATTGTTCGATTTCTAATTTTTCGGCTCCCACGTACACGCCTTACTGATGCCGACGCAGATCCAATTCCATAAACTGTAAATTTATTTTTGGACATTTTTTTACTTTTCAACAAATTTCTGTATCAAGTTTTATGACTATAGTCAAGAAGAAGAACATAGTCAACAGCGTTAAGAGTGTTCAGGAAACTATTTAATAAATATTGTAAATTTTTTTTTGGAATTATCTGAAAAAAACTCTTGGGCACATCGATTAGTGTTACAATAGGTTTGTTAGGATTAATGGTTTTCATATAATCATTAAATTTTTTTTAATGTTATTTTTTAGCCTCTTTTTGAAAAAATTAAAAAAAAAAACTGGACTTATTTTGATAAAGATTGAGACATATATAGTCGCCATCAAAATGCCAGAACGAAGCTAATAGTATAATTAGTTTCCGAAATATCATAAAATTGATATTTTCAATTTTTGTTTTTACTTTTTTTAACTAAAAAAACATTGAACCGAATTTAACAAAAATGTAATGGACCTAGTCGACATCAAAACACATCGATTAGTCCGAATCCATCGTTTTTAGAGAGATGTCTGTGTGTGCGTGTGTACATACGTTCGTATGTTCGTGAACTTTTTTTCGTCCCGAATAACTTGAGAACAAAAAATGATATCGACTCTGGACCAATTTCATTAGACGCACAATTGCATAATGAACACCTGATTAGGTTTGCAAAAAATTTGAATTGGCGGTTTTTTTATAATAACTAAGCTTAAAATTCTTCTGTACAAAATTTTGGAGACTTAGGTTGTTTCCTTTTCGAATTATGTCCAATAATGTGAAAATTCAATATGGTACCCCGACCAAGGAGTGGGGGACATGGCTTTAGTATCTCATAAAACTCATCTGTACAAGCTTTTAAAATAATAGGCTGCTTCCCTTTTGAATTATGTCTAATAATCCAAAAAATCAATATGGCGATCAAACCAAGGACTGTGGGGACGTTGCCTATTTGCGTTTATCCGACTTGGATTCTCATAAAATAGATCTATACAAAATTTCAAAGTAATCCCCATACAATTTAGACTATTTTGGATCACAAAAATATTAATTAAGAAAGCTATTTACATTTTTAATACTTCCAATTTTCAAAGCGAAATTCTTTCTGGAAAGGAAATGTTTAATTCACGGATGTAAAAATATTGCAGTTAATATGACAGGGCTTTCAAACAACAGCTTCTTACGGTCTTCAAGATATTTAAAAAAAAACGTTCTAGCTCTCTTTAACATATCATAGGCGGAGCTCTAACGGATTGGAACATCTACTATGGGTTTTTTTTATATTTGCATCCAACAAAGAATACCTTGCAACGACACCCTGTCTAGCGATACTAGCTGCGTATTATTGGTGTCTTTAAACATTTCAACCCTTCCAAATTTCATGTTAAGCCTAAAACTAACCCGTCTACCACCATTTTTATTTAAAAAAATCATTTACTCTATAAGATATACAACTTATAATTATTTAAGAAATCCTACGTATTAGCCTGTAGATGCTGGTGGGTGAGATGCGGCCAGAATTGCTGGATTTTAGATGAAGGGAGGGATGAGCCATGGTTCTCTAGATTGTCTTTGATTCGGCGGACCTGCTCTTTCGGACGACGTGCCTTTTCTGCCTTCACTCTTTCTTTATGCTCTATTCAAGTGCTCTTTATTTTCAGTTTCTTCCGTTCGCCTTACGTTTTCTCTCTACTTTTGTGTTTTTTAGCTAAAATGTTTTATTTGTTTGTCTCAGGTAGTAATAAAATCTATGCATGAATTCAAGTTATCAATTCCTCTGAAATCTCAATATGAGTTCTCCTCTTTTTTAGTAAATCTATCTTCTCGGCTTGCTGCTTTAGTAGCTAGTTGCTCGATTCTTGATAGAATTTCTATGTGCTCAGGTAATAAATGTAGCTTCAGGTTGATGACATGAAATCCGTCAAATAATTTTGCACACGCTTCTTTTTGTTTTGACCATTATACTCGAATGCATCGCATATTAAGTGATTTGGTTTTTTTTCCATTGCGAACTAAATATTTTAACTTCACCCACTTCAATTTAAAATTCATTCCAAATCCAAATGACCAAATGGCAAGCGTCTTACACGCGGAATTATAAAACAGAAAACAAGTAAAAGTGTTCACTAGTGTTCTTATTATAATTTGCGGTCGATAAAATTAAAAATAATTATGTATATCACGAACCAAATTGTAATTCAATTGCTTATTCAGCTACTTGGTTACTTACTCATAATTTCAATATTGATAACAGCTAGTGGTACAAAATTTTTAGAAATACTAGAATGGATGGGTGTAGAGCGTAACCCTTTTTCTCAGCGGAGATTGGTTTTGGTCAGTGTATAATTACTTCAAAAAATCAAAAACAATAATCTTTTCTTCTGTCTCTTTCGGTTATTGGTTAATTAATATTAAGGAGGAATATATACATAGTTATTTTTTAATTGTTATTTCTTCAGGCATTGAAAGGAATAAGATGCATCTTCAATCCCTGACTTTGAGAGAAACGCGTTTAAAGTTTGACTATATTTTTTCGTAAATAACTTTTGATTTAATTGACTTACAATTAATCATCAATTTCAGGGCCGTACTTTCTACCTTCCTGAACCTTTTAGTTCTCATCCCGAAGGTTTGAATCTTCTCTATTGCAGTACTCCAAGGCTTTGATTTTGTATCCAGATTCCAGATATTTGGCACGTCCACCATTAAAACTGCTAACGACTACGTCAGTTGCTACTTGAACAATTTTTCGACTGCCGGATGTGGTCTTTGTGTGCGGTTCTCCTTATTTTTGCATTCAAGCTTTTGTTCGAGTTCTGCGTAAAACATCCTAATCTGCGTAAAACATCTCTCTATTGGCTATACAAAGTACCGCACACAGATTTAATTCCCATTTGAACTTCATTTGAGCTTCAGGTAAGGTTTCCTTGTGACGGTTTTTGCTGGGACATCTCTTAGCCTTTGCCTATAGCTACGTACACCAACTATTTTCCCATTATGGGCACATTCAAAACCTTCTAAACTGTAAGCCACGAATAAGAAGAAGAGCACGCTTTAAGATAGGCGAAACTGGGCTTGTATACTACGTCAGCTTATGTACTGCTATCTTGAAGCGTTCATAAAAAACAGTTTATATGTTAGTGCTCAAGGTCAGTTCATGGCTTGCAGTTTCGAAGGTTTTGGTACAATGTATGCTGAGGATTTGTGCCACTAGATATTTCGTATTCCATTTTTTTGGAACTACTGCCTTGGTTTGTTGAACAAATAAGTTCGCGATCAGCAAACCATTCATCAAACCATTACCTTCTTTATTATATCAGGCTGTGATATGCTAGTTGAATGTGAATCTCCGCCAGTGAACGAGCGGTCTGAGGCGCACGTCTGCAGATTTTCTCATTTGTTAATGTGGGTTCAAATCCTGTACACGGCGCGACGATATATCTGGGTACTGGCGAGAATTATACTTGCGAATCCACTGGGATGTTTCGCTATAATTTCATGCCAAAAATTTGTAGCCCACTTGCAACATTTTTCAGGTTAAAAGTTTTCCAATCTCTAAGAAATTAAGTTCTTTAGTTGTGCGCTATTAAACTACTTTTTTTCAGAGTATCATACATATAGAGTATTCCCAGGAAATTTTTTTAAAAAATATTAAAAATTTAAAAAGTTATGTTTTTGTAAGCAAAAATAGTCATTTCTCACGGACTGTTATATTTGAAATCTTCTTAATTCTTTTAAAGTTTATCACGGAAACAATTTAAACTTATTGGGGTCGTTTTGATGTGTGATCAATTTGTTATTCTCTGGAAGTGTCACCATCAAGGGTTAAAGTAGTGAACGAAAGAAGGTTTCATTTTATAATATTTTGTGAAATATATTAAATATTTCCTCTTTTTCGTTGAATTTTACCACAAACTCTGCGAAGCTTCGTAAGTCGAAAAGTAAAATAACAAAGTGTCTACAAATTACAAACGAGGAGAGATTCAAACAACTAAAACATGATCGATACTCTCAAAGGTTTGACTAAACGTTGGATTAATTGTAAATATATAGATAAAATCAGTTACAACTGTATAACCCCCAGCGCAGCACACATCCCTCGTGCTTATGGTTTTTCAAAGATACATAAATAGGGGAATTCCGTGTTAAAATTATTGTTTTCTCTATTGAAAGCCCTTTTCATAAATTCTCACAATTTCTGTACCAGATGATTAAATCTTGTGCAAACAATTCAATTAGCCACATAACAAAAAGTTTCGATTTTGCTGGGAAAATAAAAGATATTAATGTGGGATTAGCGGACGGACCCTGACAGAACTGCCATATAAGTTATACACACACAGAACTGTCATATAGATTATACGAATTATACACAATAGAAGTCACTTGAATATAGACACTGAATTTCTACGCACGTGTTTTTTTTGGCTCCTAAGCCCAATTAATCCCAAAATTTTCCTACATTAATATCTGAGATGATCACATATTGATTTCATTAGATCACTGTTTACTAAAGTTCCTAATAACTTGATCGTAGGAAGCATAAGGAGAAGATGGGATGCTTGAAAAGATGATATGAAAATGCTTCTTATTGAGTTAGAAGCAGGTTTAAACCTTATAATGAACAGCAATTTCTTGAACTTTTTAATTTCAATTTTAATTTTAGCCTCTTTTTT
>QYTT01081185.1:7454-21752 GCA_006980735.1 Dasypogon diadema | reverse complement strand
CATAGACCTGCGATTTAAGATAGCCTCAAAGGAAGAAGTCGAGGGGGGCCAGTTCACGTTGCCGCCACGCGAGATAACCATGCGTTGAAACCGCTCGTACAGAATATCCATCGTGGCATGCGCTAGGTGGCACGTAGCGCCGTCCTGTTTGAACCACATATCGTCGGTATCCATATCATCCAGTTTAGGCCACAAAAAGTTGCTTATCATCGATCTGTAGCGCTCGCCATTGATGGTTATGGCATTGTCAGTTTCATGTTGGAAGAAGTACGGACCGATGATTCCGCCAAACTAAAATCTGCACCAAACAGTGACTTTCTCGGAATGCATTTGGTGCTGGTGTATCTCGTGTGGATTGGTATCGCCTCAAATCTGACAATTTTGCTTATTCACATATCTATTCATCCAAAACTGGGCCTCCTCACCAAAGATGATTTTGTTGGCGAAATTTGGGCCAACTTCCAACTTCCAACTTCCAGAGCCCAATTAGCGAACACACGTCGTTGTCTATGGTCGTTTACCTTAAGTTTCTGGGTTAGTTGAATTTTATACGAGTGCAGTGCAGACCCAAATCCCGACTCAGGGTTTCCCACACCCTCTCACGCACAGCAGCGTTTCGGTGACGTACGGGTGTTGATTAATTATTTACCGAACCGGTTGACTCGAATTTGGCGACCAAACGTTGAATAGTCGACTCGGCAGGACGGTTGTGGCGAGGATGAAAATCATATAATGCGCGGAACGTTTCTCGAACAGAGCACTGATTTTGATAAAACAATTTGATAATTTTTACACGCTGTTCAACGCTATAACCTTCCATAGTGATTTGCCAAAGACTACTGAACAATTTACAGCAAATTTGACAGATGTCGCTTTAATAAAATGGCCGATATAACCTCACAAATTTCGAGCGTCCAAACGGCTCTTTATTAGTTAAGAATTTAAAACAACGCGATTTAATCAGCTATAGCCACCATAATTTTCTATGAGTTTCTTCAATTCGGCGGTTTTCGTTTCAAAACATTCAACCACTGTGTTCTTGACGTATTCATACGAATTGAATTGTTTCCCAACTAACTAAAAGATGCTGTAAGAATTTGAAAAGATGATAATCAGATGGGGCAAGGTTAGGTGAGTATTTATAATAATATATAATATAATTTTTTGTTGTGTAATCCTCGCAGGGAAATTTCCGGAGCTATGGAAAGAATCGTTCATTACTCCCACTTTTATATCGAATAAAAGAGAGTGTATTTCAGAAAGTACCGACCCATGGAAAAATTATGAGTCAGTAATTTCAATTTTATTCAAAATGTTTGAAGCTATTGTTTGTGTTTTTTTCTATTTTCTCTGTAAGAAGATTATCATCTCTAGTCAGCATGGCTGTGTGAAAGGAAGATCAGCAACAACAATTTTACTACATTTTTCCCCATCTTACGTAATCTTTGGAATGAGTAATGAAACTCGTTGTATTTACAACGGCTTTAGTAAGATTTTGATAAGGTTTCCCATAAACTAAGAGACTTCGGCTTTCACATATGGTTGCTTAACTTGTTGCTATTCTACATAAGTTACTGAAGGCTGTTAGTGATAGTGATCTCATATTTTCGAAAAGTTTCCAAACTCCCAACTGACGGCTTCTACTTTTCCAATATGAGGCAAAATTATATAACATTTTTGGATATAAATTATAAAACATTTATTTATGAAATACAATAACATTAAATAAATACGGTATTTATTTAAAAACAATACATACAACAATGTAAAACTGTAGTCACTTTAAATGCCTTTCGTATAAGATATTCAAAATCACCAGCAAAGGTGCCTCAAATACTAAATGCAGAAGAAAAGCTAACAAATATATGCAGACACTTAAACCAGTGAACATCATCACCTGTTGAAATAAACTTTTAAATTGTGCTTCTTCAAAAACTCCAAATATTATATATTACAAAGAACGAATTTGAGAGGTAGATGCCGGTCTCTCCGTTAAGGATGACAGCTCTGACGACTAGAGGGCCAATTAGTAGAACACATGTTGATAGCTTTCCCATTGCATAAAACACTGTAGAGGTCAAAACATTTCGTAAAAGACCTACGGATTTAAGAAAAAAAAGTTTTAAAAAAATTTTTACATTCTAATAACAGAAAATTATGTGGAATTCTCAATGCAAATATTTTCAAGTAATTCGTCGTGTAAAATCAATCAGCAAACATCATTAACCTAGAGATCAAAATGTTTGATAATAAATTACGTAGGTAATTGCATCGCATTTATTTCATGTATAACTAAAATTGCACTATTCGTTCTGCAATTACTTAAGAAAGAGCAATTACTTTCAGTTTTCTTTAACCAGTGTTAAGGTGAGTTATGCAAGATGCTGAAGTTTTTGCTTGCTCACCTTTTAATGTTACAAAAAAAGTTCGGCCTAATTTTTGATTGATGGTTTTGCAGACTAAGAAAAATCTTAAATTAGTCGACGCACGTATACACCTTTTTTGAAATTAGCCGCAACTAGAGCATATATACATATTTCAAAAATCATCTGCAATCAGATTGTATTTTAAATGGCATCACAATCATAACTAAATATCAACGATTTCATGTATGCCTGATGTAATTTGTTTGGTGGTGATGTAGTGTATCCCAATCCAAGCATAAATGCTCCGTAAATGTATGACCAGAAGATTGTAAACAATTTTTTCCATACAATTAAATTTATTTGAAAAATCATGACTCTTCTGTGGAAAGGCAGTCTGCTTATTGATGTCTAAATATCCGTGAAAAGTATCATAGTATAATTTTGAGAGCCACAGAATAAATTGCAGTAACCTTATTCACTACCTACCTCTTTGAATTTTATGTAAATTAATTGTACCTTAACTACCTTATCTAGATAGGTTATATTTGTCTGTTTGCATTCTTGCTCAAAGGAATATACAGGGTGTCCCGATTTCAAATGATAATCCTTTAAGGGGTAATTCCTTGGTTCATTCCGATGTATCTGGAAAAGGGAAACAGCTAGGTACAAACTTTGTATCGGAGATTTGTAGGTAACATAATAAGAAATTTATTTATGTAAAAAAATAATAGGGGAAGTTTTCCAGAAAAATGCAATTTTTGCTAAAATTTATTAAAAAAAAAAGAAAATTTTCAAAATTTGAAAGGCAATGTTCATTGAGTGGAAACATCTACATAAATGCGGTTGATATCTAAATAAAGCCTAATCAATTACCTGTGAAACAAGACCTACCACGTTTCCATACGTTCAGTGATTCCTAAGTTATGATTAATATGTACTTGGAGGTGCCAACCTGGACAGAAATTGCGTCCATATCTCAGTGGGTACGGCTGATGGACCCCACCCCGCCCGCCCTCCATGCAATGTTTTTTTTTACAATGAGCTAAGGAATCACCCTTTAAATGATTGGCGGGTCAGAAGATTCATCTCAATTAAGGACAAAGGGAATGAGGAACAATTTTCTTTTTTTCTTAAACTCTGTCTTTCTCAGTTTTTCAATGCAGTTCTAACATTTATACATATATGTTGTATGTTGCTTCGACAAACCAAATAATGCAAATAAATAAACCATAATTAACAAAATACTTCTTCTGAAATTGTCCTGGAGGATGTTATTAACTTTTTATAATATGCGTTTTTGTATCATAAGTTTGGAATGAAATTACTTTCCAATCATTAAACTTACAGCAGGTAAAAATTTAGGAATAGGGGAGACTGGGGAAATAACTAACAAATTTTAGAAATTAATTGATAGTTCTGAAGTACGACAAATTGTTGAATTGAATTTTGCCTTATATGCTTTATGATTTAAATATTTGGATATCATTTTAGTGGCAATAATCAGTTGTTACTTCTAACCCTTTCTTGGGGTTAGAATTAATTAACAACGTTGGGGAAGATATTAACACAAGTGACTAGAATACCGTACATTTTTTATATTATACAGTGAAGGAAATTCTTTTAGCCGCGCCAATATTTTTTTATTTTAAAAACCAAAAACACATATTCTAAGAAAAATAACCATATGCATTCCAACTTTACCTTTTAAGTTAAAATAAGTAAAAATGAGGAAATTCTCATACACGCATATAAAAATAATACCGAAAATCAATAAATATTTTAACCAACGAAACTTCAATACTTTGTCGAACCTCCACTATTTAAATTCGTACCAAAAATTCCGTCCGGCATTGTATTAATAAGAGTTTGGCCATGGCTGCATTAGAACTGAAAAGGACCAAACTGGATCGGATAGGACAAATGCATGTCATGCTATTAGTGTGGCGGACCGTGTAGTTGCCGAAAACTGTGTGCTGCTGACCGAAAACTGTCAGAAATTAACCTAATTCACTTAAAAAGAATGTGCAGAAGGTAGGAGTTTTTTAAAGTCCTGGATGAAAATTACATACTAGACCAATTTTAAGAAATTTACATCACTGGCGTCAATAGATATACACGAGAACTGATCCGGTTTTGTTCGGCTGCAATGTAACCACATATCTTTCTGGTCAGATTTGGGCCGGTCTGGTGCGGTGGTCTGATCCTGTCTGGCTCCAATATATCCGCGACCTTTAAATGCTATTGCTTTCAATCTCTTTAGAGTAATTTTTTGTTACTGATTTTATACTTCAAACATCTCCATATTGTCGGTTAATTGCGTAAATATTCCGCACCATTATATCCCATAAATTCTCTGAGTACTTCTAGCCCTGTGGGGTCGGGACTAAGAGCAGGCCTGTTCATTACAGGAATATTTTTATGTTGGAATCATTCTCCTGTAGAATGCCGAGAAATGTTTTGGAAATACTACACTAAAGGGAATTACTTCTTTCTCAATAACTACTACTACTACCTTAAACTCACCGCTATACTGCGAAATATTGGCTAGTATAATCCAAAATAATATCATGCTCCAAATGCTGTGCGCTAGAGTAACAACAGAAGCTCTAATCCATGGATTTACTCTAATCAAAATTGTTTGGAATCCGAACACAAATCCGATAGATATCAGTATGCAGGCAATCCAGCCTAAAACAAAAGCTATTTAATTATTTTCAAAATAAGTCATAAGTGTTACCAAAGACAATAATGAAGATGTTCATATCGAATTTTCCTTCCGTCTTGTACAGAATGTATCCAAGGCACATACCCAGCAAATAGGGAGGAATCTGTAGCCAAACCTTCTGAAATATCAAATTGAATTCCAAAAGATCATTCTGAAATGTTTTTCTGAAAAAGATTCATGTATTAAAAATTGTAGATTATTATGTAACGGTCTTACTCTATAATCGGTAGCATAGGGGAGTCCATTTCTACTATAGTTGAAGACACTACAGATGCTATGAAGATGGTTATGCAGATAGCTCCAGCGTATTTTGGATGAATCTGAGCCAAAAGCAAAATAAGACAAGCCGCTACAAAAAATTGGACTTCTAGGGATATAAACCATGACCAAGGCATGCACTAAAAATATAAAGATTTTAGTAATTCTAGGCTGATTGCATCGCAGAAATCGGTTACCCTTTCATCTACTGGGAAAAATGTGTCGATATAAAGAATATTTCGCCATTTATTGAATTCACAGGTTTCAAAATCCACTGAAGGTACGCTTATTACGGAATGCTCTTGAAAATATTTTGCTGATAATTCAAGACAGATTAAGGCAATAATGTAAGGTAAGATAATGCTGAAAAGAAAGGTTAAAAGAACTGATGAATTTTATATATGCATTTTTGCACTTGGAGAGGGAAGGGAATTAATCTTTATGAGCACTAAATCTGCATTTCTCCATTCGATTCAATACTCTAAAACTTTTGTTGGAAATAAATAGACCAAAAACTCAAATGGATGCTAAGATCCGATATCATGAGGTCACAAAATATTATCAGCAATAATACAGGGTGTTCCACTTCAATATGCAAACATTTCGCAAGGTGACAAATTTACTCAAGACAAATCATAATATCTATAGAGGGTGGAGCGGATTTATATTTTAGATACTTCTTTCACTTAACACCCTGTAGCATTTTTGATATACACTCAATGAAGCCTGTTATAGTGATATTTGATGGAAAAGCCTTGGTTCGTTTCAGTGAGTCTTCAATCATCATCTCTTACATTATGAGTTGTGAAATTTCAGACTTCAAAATATGACAATTTTTTTTTTTAATTTTATTAATTTTCTCGTCATATGGTTTCTAATTAAATTCTGAATTCTTTGGTTATGGTTGTCTCAGAGTTTGAAATGAAGGTTCCAGCAAGGGAGGAACCCTATCCTCTAATTCCTTGAAATTTATTTTTATTTTAAATTGTTACTTTAATAGCTTAGAGAAAGGTTCCTATGTGACTTGATAGGCATAGCTTTTAAATGGAATTTGGAGATATAAAAATAAAAATTATAAAATATATTTGTGTCTGAAAAAATTCATGAAATATATTTTGCCTCGAAGAAATCAACCAACAAACAAAAATGAAAAATACTTTGTAGTGTAAAACTACAGCTTTAATATGATTGCATACTTTTAGGAGAAAATGTTCCACACTCACCTACAAATTTTGTGCGCGATCATTGCAACAAAATGAAGAAGTTGCTCTAGGAAACCCCAATTCCCTTGACAACTCGTTTTAAAGTATAAATGTGTTAAATTTGCACCACTACAATAAATTTAATTATTAAAACGTAAACTTTAAGCACAAAATGCACTTTTACCTTAAAAAGAAGAACATGTCCACTAAGTACGAAGCATGATTTCTTATAAAAATTATAAAATTTGATTTTAGTCCAGATCTAATGGTCTCATTATCCGAAATGTAAAGAAAAGCGGTATAACTATGAGCCATCATCATAAGAAGAGTGCAAAAGACTTGTAGACCCCGCACAGAAGCAATTTCTTCTTCATCCATTGATGGATTGATCAACCTCAGAAAATTGGACTCTACTGAAAATGCATTCAGTAAACTTCGTACGAACTTTTCGCTCTCAGGATTAACCTGTTTCGGGGTCCTAGATGCTACAAAATAATAAGAGGTTAAAAAAACTTTATTACTCTACTCGTTTACTGGTTGTTACTATAGTCACAGCTTCCTGCCACAATATCGAGGCTGATGGTGGCGATATTTTTCGTCTTGACTTTTTGCACTTTGACCATGTTAACTTGGTTTAGATTGTTTGTGTTGATGTTGTTGATAGTCATACTCTCGGCCAAATGGTGCATATTGAATTTTGTTAGTGTGTTTTGGTCGGTATTAGTTACCTTTGACAATTGTTCCACCACACATTCCACGTCGTTATTTGTCAGTTCACTGGGAAGAGATGAGGAGTCGTCCTTTCCGTCACTACATGTTCTCGGGTCACAGATGTCTTCATCCAAAAATGTCCAGTATTCAGAAAAATGTGCACACGTAATCAGTACAAGGAAAAGTGCTATAATTGACCTAAAAATAAACTACTGTAACTATACTTTGCGATTAGGTATAGTTTTTACCCTAAAATGTAGAAACTCCCATCTTCCAGCATATTGTAGTTTCCGTCTACAGTTCGGATCTCTATAAGAGTCATATTTCTGACGATGTGATTAGTTGGAACTACATTTGCATTCAGGATCTGGTCTAAATCTTCCTGATTACATGATTTGGGGAAACAGACTGACTGCTGTAATGTATAGGTCTATGCGAAGTGGATCCATATGTTTATTTTATGTTATTTTGGATATGGTTTAAAGGGTTTTACTTACTTCGAAGAATTTTGTGGCCATCTCCACTTCGTACTTCGTGGCGAGTAGATGTACTGCAAATGGTACAGCAGATGTGTTATACCTCAGATTCCAGTGCATGCGTAGTGTACTTATATATTCGTTTTGCAACTCACGACACTGATTGGGATTTCCAAGTCGAAATTTACTACCACCAAAAGCTCCTCCACCATAGTATCCAGTGGCATCGTATACTGAAACAGAAGTTGCGGTTAATTTTCTCATTGCACTATACTATTACTAAAGAAAAAAGAAAAAAAAGAAGGCAGGTAAACGGAAATGTAATATCCTTTGCAAGGATAAATAATTCCTTGATCTATTTTCAGTACTATATTTTGAAATTACCTTGAAAATCCTGATTTTAGAGAACCCTTCTAAAAAGTACTATGAGCAGTGGCAATCAAATTATTTGCAAACCAATGCAAGTTAACACAATGTACGGAATTCTATTATGCAGATATTTAGATAATATAATAGAATTTTATTATTAAAAACTAAAAATTTTAATTCAAATCTGAGAGAAAATATGCACATATTGGAGAAATCTAATATCCGATAACACCTTGAGATCAGTAGGAAACCATAACACCAGGTAACGCAAAGAATAATTGAAAAAAAAAACAAAAACAAAATCAGAGAATGAACTCAGTAGCGGAAAGAGTTAATTATTAACGCGTGGAAATTTCCATTTTCTTTCCTCAAGCTAAAAGTGTTAATTTAAAGAAATTTTTTCTTCTTGTGTTATGAATTCACTTTCTGGATTATTGTTTTTGCAGAAAAAGGTCAAAGTTTCTTAATGGAAGCAGTTCAAGTATTGAATGTAGATCTTAGCGATAGTTACAATAAATCACGGAGATAATCAAAGTATCTAAATTTTTAGGTCGCAAAAAGACCCCATATAGGCCAGGTAAATAATGAAATATAATAATAGTGGGTCCTGCTTGTCATAAAGGATGACCAAGAATAAGAAGGTCATGCCAACATATCGGGAACTTGGTTCAATGGCATTTCTTTGTGGGAGGGGACAAGAGATGACCGAAAATATTATTCTGTTGAAGTCATACTAACATATTCAAGGCAGAGATATACATATGTGACTGCGAGGTCTTGCTTACAATATTAGTAGTTAACGTCGGCATCCAAGCCAATAAACGTATATCACATGGACATATACTATATGTGGAATTGTTTTTTATCCGCTGCTTTTACGGCCAACGAAAAATTTTCATACCAATGTAGGAAGTCGGAATTCTTATTATATTTATTTGTTGATCCAAACCTCTTCCTCGAGGCGTCGGAGAAAGAGATGGACATTTTTTTAATGCCATTATTAACATTATAAGAGATTGTTTACAGAATGAGATTAATTACGTTGAGCCACCAGCTTTTTTAAGATTTATTTAGAAGATCCAGTAAATAAAAACCAGTCTACTTCCGCGAAAAAACCTCAACCGAAAGAGCGGTGACCGGATATCTTTTTATGCGAATAGCGCACCGTATTATGAAACCATTACGCTAAAGTAAATTTTGACCTGCAAGCATAACTGGCGTTTATGCTTGCATGTCGAAATTTACGTCAGCAGTAATGGACGCCATTTCTCCAATCTGGGCGACGTTATTTCGCAGCACGTAGAAAGCCCTTACGCCTATACGAAGTAAGCTCGCTACAAAATTTAAAGGATGAATTCATAGGTAGTACAAAATCCTTCCTGTGCAGACGGTAAAGCAGTAGTGATTGGATATTTTGAATGGAACGGACTATACAGTATCGTATTGAGGTACACATACGTGCTATAAATTTAACACTAACTTTCTTGTGGGTTATGAGGGCTTGTTGCCAAGATCTTATCCATAAGCCAGAGA
This sequence comes from Dasypogon diadema, assembly GCA_006980735.1. NCBI lineage: Eukaryota > Metazoa > Arthropoda > Insecta > Diptera > Asilidae > Dasypogon > Dasypogon diadema. The sequence continues at coordinate 12,112 of QYTT01081185.1, read as the reverse complement.
AAATGTGTTATATTCATGTAATGTAGGTAATATCTCCTTTATTAAGGTGCATACCCTTACATCAGACATTTTCCTAATGCTGCAGATGTAAGATCTTGTAGGTAGACAGTAGACTGTCAGCTCTTCGAATCATTTTTTTTGTAAAATTTCGTTTTCGATTATGTATTGCAAGTGTATATATATATATATATATATATATATAAAAATGACGATCCGCGTCAACCGGATCAGAGCTACGACCAAAATTAGAAGCAACCAAAAAAAGGGCTCAAGGGCTCATTTTAAAGCTTAGAGTGTCTACTTTCAAATGCCGAGTGCGCCTTTGAAAACTCCAATATGGCGGCTCTAGTATGGCAGCCGGAAGCCGGAGAAAAATCGAGTGTCCAGCAAGAAATACTTGTAAAAATAAAAGTTCGCAACCGATCGGTTCGTTTTTTGGCTCAAACTGTAGCTGATAGACGCCCCTAAAAAGTTGGTGTGGTAGGTTGACAAAATCCAAAATGGCGGACCCAATATGGTAGTCAAAAATCCAATATGGAGTCGAATTTTTCAAAATCAACAGATTTGCACCAAATTTGGTATACGGGGGTTTTTGAAGTCGCTGATCACGAATCTGAAGTCGGATGTGCGAAATTCAAGATGGCGGACCCAATATGGCGGAGGAATTTTTTGAAAATCAACCGATTTTCATCAAATTTGGTGTATGGGGGTTTTGGGGGTCACTGATCACGAATCCCAGGTCAGATTTGCCAAATCATAAGAATGGGGTTTCCCTTTTTTATTGCTCATAGAAATTGGCCTGGAAATGGTACGGTTTCAAGGTAGATTCTCTTAAAAATGGTAAGAGATAGGTAGGTACATGTCATATATCAAATTAAAGGAAATCACTTGAGGATACTAAATATCGGGAAAAAATATATGTTAATTAGGGCTTTTTTTTTGAAAAATTTTAAGATTTGTGTGAAAAATTGGTAAAAAATTTCACAATTTCGCTGGAAAAAAATTCATAGCTCCTAAAGAAAAAGGGGTAGGGGAGTGAATGGGGACTCTTTGGAAAGCCTAGGATATACCCTACAAATTGAAACCACAATTATACGCAACAGATGTTTACTGGAAATTATATGGCCCAAAACGTAAAAACGGGGCAACAAAATTTCAAGTCTCGTTATTTCGGAAACCATTTGCTACAATTTATTAACAAAATTTTCCTAAGGACTGTAACTCACATTTCACAGCCCACACGGACGCTTTCTGCAGACCTTCCAGGAATTGATACATGTCCTTTAGACAATTTACACTTATATTCCATCCCTTGTCACTAAACTCAAAAAACCTTATTACGCCGTAAGGACTAAATGTCTCGAAAACAAAACTGACACTAGTCACAACCGCTCCGCAAACTCCTATTTCGTCATTGTTTAACAGAAGGATGGTAACGAAACCGAAGGCTATAAAAGTTGATATACGCATTTCACGCCAAGTTCACTTATACTGATCACTGCAGCGTTACACACTCACTACGAATCGCCAACGATCACTATCCATCTGACTGAAAACTTTACAATTGATCGAGTTTTATTGCACCTCTCGATTATTGTGAGATCTTCTTTGCTTCGCTTTCCTATAAAAATTCCTGGGGTCTTCTTCAGAGGTAAACATGATTTAATTTGCACGTTCAGCTTGTAATTATGCTTGGCGAGTAGAAAAGATTGATTAGGTTATGAATGATGGCAAGCAATATACCTATCGCCTTTCTAGTCAAATTCGAGTGGTTTTAATGTACGTACGAAACTGGAATGGAGAGTTTTAGACGAAAATTGAAAAAAAAGGATTTTTTATCATAAACTTTGCTTAGAGAAAATTGCACAACAATCTTATCTTTTTGCTCTCCAGTGAAGTTTCTGCAATCTTAAATTGATACTGTACTGAGAGTTAGTTGCTTTTTCAATTGTCCAAAAAAAGTATTTCATACATCTTTGGATGTTCCTTCAGAGTAAGGGCAATAAAAACATCTTATAAATCGTTTTTCGATAAGGAGAAGCTTTTGGTTTTGACACAGCAGATGTAACACTTTTGGTTTCTGAGGTAAATTTTTTGAAAATAGAGCTGATTTGTAATGAACCTGTTTTGGTTAAAATAATAATAATCATCGGCTTCATCGAACCATTAAAAGTCATAAGCGAGGAAACTTATCTATTTCTGCACAAATGCTGCAATGGATCCTGTTGATTGAAATGGATTCCAAATTATTTCAGTTTTTTTGGGAGAGGAAATCCATTTACGGACTTCCAGTCAAGCTCGACTGGACTATCGATTAAACCCCCCACCCCTCCCACTTCGGACAACAGCCCGGAACCGTTTTCCACATTTCTTCGGGTTAGGATTCTTAATTATGTATCCACTGGAGCATTACTTGTGGCCTCCTAGTTCTTTTTACGAAGAGTATCCTTCACGAACCTGGCCATTAACTCCCAGTGTCTTTCGCACTCCAGCCTAATCCCCACTATATGCTGTCTGGGTATAGCCGGCATAGCACTGACTCCATAGCTGCTCTCCGCCCATTAGCTGGAGCCAAACAGCTTATGCTCGGCGCCGTCCCTATCATCTCCGCAATATGGGCACTCCGGTGAGTCGGCTCTGCCAGCCTTATGGAGATAGTGACGGAAGACCCGTGTCCGCTTAGGAACTGCGTGAGATTGTAATTTACTTCTAATTTACTTGTAATTTACATCCGTCCCGTATCTCTTGCCATTTACTCATCGTATGGGATTCTTCTTCCTTGCTAGCCTGCTTCCATCTCAGTTTTTTTTATGTAGATGGCATTTCTATCCATCGCAAGAAGTCCAATTGGAATTATTCCCGCAATGATCAGGACTTCCTGCTTCGAGACGGTGCGATACGGACTGGCCACCCTGAGGGCGCTCCATCTTTGTACAGAGACTAGACGGTTCATATGTGCCTATATCTTAATTTGATCGCCCCATATCTCGGCTTCGTATAACAGTATAGACTGCATTGTGTCCATGAGTAAGAGTCGTTTGCTCGACTTCGGACTTTGGGCCGTTGGTATTATGATCCTGTTTAAGGACGCGATTCCGAAGGTGAGTTATCCGTCAGGTATATAGCTGTCGGCTTCGTCAGCACTTGCTCCTCGCCCACCTCTATAGGCAGGACAGTGCTGAACTATACAATTATTGGAACACTCGATGGCTCCCGATGTTAATTTGTTGTGGGGCTCAGAGCTGGGACTTCATGAATATGTGCAACCTCTTTTGGTCATAAAATTAACAATAATTCAGGTCCATTGCACTCACCCCGCGGCTACAAAAATTTGCTATCTCTACTTATATAAATCTTCTTTAATTAAAGTGAGGCATATTAGCTTTTCTTCTCCAGGGTATAAAAGAACGTTTTTTAATTGACCAGCACTGAGTTATAGACTCTCAAAAATCTTTAACGGCAGAGTTACAGATTTACGTTCAGAATTAGTAATTTTAAATTAGCACCAATCCTGACGATTAACACTATTATCTAAATTTTTGTAAATATTGACCTAAGACCGTATTTGAATCACTTATTTGAGAAACCCCATAAGTCATGAATTCAGCCATTTTCTTTTCTGCACAATTAATGATAATATATAATGTCGTCAAACCTTTTGGCGGTAAAATTTTATTATTTACTTAATTTAAAAGCCTACTAGCAAGATGCCAGTTAAACAGAGAAGACAACGCAAACAAGAAGAGGCTTCCATAATTCAGGGTTCCTTTTTATACTGAATGTGCTGTTCTTCTGGAAAATAAGTCCTTTGCATAACCCAAGACACTTTTTTTTAAATAGATTTTGCTAGTTTATTGACGTACGCTACACACATAATTTTTTTATTCATTATAAGATACATAGAAACATTACCATGATTTAAATTAATTTTTATTATTTTTATCAATAACACCTTCATTTATTTTTGTAATTCAAGCGTAAGGGTTGGAATCATATTTCAGGCAAACTGCCTGAAAATGAATAATGGTGTGGAACCGTTTTAGAAAGATAATACTTATCAAAAGAAATTAATTTTAAAAAGATTTGATATGCAATATAAATTATTAAAATCGTTCAAAATAGATTTTAATTTGGCAAAATCGAAATTTCTCCCCACTGGCTAATGGATTCGCCGTAACTGGAAAACATCAAATAAATTTTTGAGTTTGCAAAAGATAGAAAGATAGATATATAACACAATACATTTACCTATTTTTTTCGCCTTATGTTTAATTGAAAAAATTCGAGTTCAGTCACATATTTTGAGTTTGAGGAAGAGAGGTATATTTTGAGGCATTCTTGGTATCAATATCTAGCACAAGTATTTAGTTCCCTTATTCATTGTTTGTTTTACAATTCCTGCTGACTACGTTGCTGTTGTTATCAATGCGTGTTTAAGAAAGTATTTTTCTATAAGTTTTTTTTTAATGGTAAGAAAAAACATAGAGCAGAGAGAAATTATAATCAAGTTGTATAATTAGCAACTTTTGTGCCGAAAAATTGGAGAAACTATAGCTATGAGTTTCTCAACAGTGCAGAAGATTGTAAAAAACTATAAGCGATCAAATTTTCTGGAAAATAAACGACATACTGGTCCGAGAAAGTGAAAAGAGCAAACC
>QYTT01081176.1:0-13137 GCA_006980735.1 Dasypogon diadema | reverse complement strand
TTTTTAATTAGCTTTGCTAAATCAGCTAAAGTACCGAGCAAGCACATAAATGGGGCCTGACTCTACCAAAAGTTTACATTGTCTACGTAAACTATGAAATATCTACATTGTCTACGCATTGTTTACCCCGGAATGTAAACAATGCAATTCTACGCGTAAATGCCCATCACTGTTAGCGACAGAAGAATTGTCTAGGCTAGGTGTAGGGTTCCTAGTCGCCGAGGAGCCGTGGATCTCACGGCCAACCCTGTTGTTACAACAACATTTCTGTGTTCTCCCTTTTAAAAGAAGAGGCCAACGGTTCCCGTTTATTGGCGCTAGACTGCACATTTTAACGCTTTCCTTGATGCCCTTACGAGTAGTAACCGCAGCTTCCACGGATATCCCCACCTGATTTTCTTTAATGAAAACTTCCATTCCATAATTAATTGGATTAGTTTGGCTTTCTTTTCCTCACAAATACATCCTCCCTACATCGCTGAAGACACCGAGATTATGCAATCCTCACCGGTGTAGCCCTGGTGGTAATAAGAAATTACTTAAGACTTTTCAACACGACAAAGTGTAATCCAGGAAGGTGACCCAGTTGTTAGAAATGATTGCATTTTTTTGGAAATATGCCTTGAGGTATAAGGCCGTCATTAGTCGTCGTTCTGGAATAAATTTCAAAATATTTTCACTTCAATTTATTAACCATAACATTTTCTTGATCTACTTACAAATTTCGCGTCAGATGTTTCCAATTTTAAAAAATAAATCGCAACAACACGCTCTCCAAGAAATGCCATGAAAAAAGTGAAGTTATTGCGGTTTTTCTTCTATATTTTATTTGCCTTGAAATTTAGAGCAATTAGTGGAAATGAACAGAAAAGAAACACGCGAAATTTTACATCTCAAAAGTCATAAAAATGTCAGTTACGACGCTGTTGCAATTAGACCGGCAATATTGACGCTTCTCCTAGCCAGATACAAACTTTTGTATAGAGAGAGCTTCTCAGCGAAGTCGTATTTCCTTGCAATTACGACAAACCCTATTTCAGACTTATGTCAGAAATTCATCTACTGCCTCTTAGATGGCGGGCAGAACGAAAAATTCTCTAAAGCTTATGCATGTTCGAAGCTTTTGCTTCAGAAACATTTTGCTGAGGAAAACATTCACCTCTGGAAATGTGAAGGTCGCAATTAATCACATGTGAAAATCTCAGTGGGTGTTCAGAGGCACGCAACTTCCCTTTTAATTTTTCTTAAATCCTTTTTGACTCTGTCGAAGGAATTTTCTTATATTCACCGCCGTTTGGCTAAATGGCTTTTAGCAATTTCAATTAATTCGATTGGTGGTCGCTGCTCCATCATCAACCTGATTGCCCAGATTAGTTCCTGCTTTATTAGCGCATTTCACCGGAAAATTGAAAACAAAGTTTTATTTGAATCTCTCACGCATCTCCTACATTTTCCGTAGATGGCCATGTGAGGAATTGCGATAAAATTCCGCAAAGCAGTTTTTAGATGTGACGTAATATGCCGTACTCACCCAAGGAATGAAATCACTTAGTGCGTCTTCCTGCGGCAATTTTTCTCACTTTTGATTTATGCTAATGCTTTATGATTGTAGTGAAATGTACCTCAGGGTAAATAAATTTTCTCCTGACACCAGGGGACAACACAGGACTGCTTAATTCGCAAAATGAACACATTCGTGATCCACTTCACTAGGTCAGAATCAGAAGATTCGCGCAATCAACAACCCAGAAACGTGTGAAAAGTGATTTTCTGTACGCTTCAACTGTGAACTTAATCTAAATGAAACTTTGACAAATATCTTGCAATAACAACGGCAGACTTTTGCCATAGAAATTATTTGTTCATGTCTATTCTTGGCCTCTTTGCGGCGACATTTAAAACAAATGTTGGCCGTTGACCATTTTTGCCGCAAATTCTGAACAGATGAAGCTGAAATGCGCTCGCCATAAATCAGATGGAGCTCGACTGATATGGCCCGAGCAATAATGTTCTGTTAATTGCTACACGGCTTAATGAACACCTGATTAGTGCTATTTTGGAATGAAATAAATGAAATTGATAGAGGGGATATTTGCATTATTTGTCGTTTGCACTTGGGTAATAAATGGGAATTGTGTTGAAAGGATACGTGAAATAGAATTAATTTGGGAAATTAACATGAGTGTGTAATATACGTAGTAAAGATAATATCCATAGGAGGACACCGTTACGCAAAACTTACGAGTATGAGGGAATCAATGATAAATTTCATTTTTCCTGCAGGTTTCTATACAATTTGTTGTTCTAAAATGAAGAATTATTAAGTTGGAAGTGAACTTAGCGAAGACTATGCGGATCTTATAACAGCCGAAGAGATAAATTGGGCCATGAACTCTTCCTTCGCCAGGGAAAAATGGATATTTACCCCTCCTTCTCACAGAAATCTGGCAACTTAATTGTTCAGAATGTGTCTCCTTTTGAGACATACCTCGAAACTGTGACAAGAGATCAAAGTAGGCTTCATACCTAAAACTGGGAAAACTGACTACACAACGCCTAAATCTAGAGATTTTGTATGTAGCTCGACGAGCTCTTTTCTCTTAAATACATTGGAATGAGATTCATTCTTGTAGCTCCAACATGGGAGATCTGTGCATACCGCAATACATAAAGTTGTCTGCTCTATCAAAAACGATTTCCTTTTCAAGCAATCAACATTAGCAATCTTTGTAGACATTGAAAGTGCCTTCAATTGCAGAGGCGCGGAGAGAACAGGCAATAGATTTCGTACATGCTTGGCGACAAGACGATTACTACCGATCTTGGTAGTGTACGCAGAGAGGAAAAGATTCTTACGGCGACCCCTCAGGTTGACATTATATCACAGTAAGGTGAGTCTTTGTAATGGACAACCTTTTGAGTTTGCTTATGTAGAATGACTACAGAGTCGTTTTCTATTCGGACAATCTTGTCATTCTTCTTTCTTCGGTCTCACCATTTAACACTGAAAAACTATACATCGAACCTGAAGTACAAAAACCAAGTAAATCCTTTTGTAGTCATTTCTATGCAAATTCTTGAAATTTTTGTGCCAATTACCAGTTTTTCTCAGAACCACAAAATATTTATCATTGAGCTTCCCTTCTAGCCCATAATTTTGTAAATAATATTCTGCATAGTTTTTTAAGTCAAGCAAAACGTTATTCTATAGGGAATTCTCCATAATATTAAAATAATCCTCCACCACCCCCTACTCCCTTTCTGTTAGGAACTATCAAAGGGATATTTCTATACAAAAGAAGTCCAGCATTTATCGTCTTGCCTTGATAGTTAATTATAAAAAATTTGGAGATAATTCATCAAACAAATTATGAATTTATACTACAAGTTCTATTAAAAAAACAGTAAAAGTAATCAAAATTACATCAAATGCTTTAAAGCAACTAGGTCGTCCCACTCGGCCTAATTAATTACATATTTTGACGTAGCCATTCGACGGCTAAAAACTTGAAAATCTATAAAACTTTTACGGAATGCTTGAACAAATATAAGTCCTGATCAGCTGTTGCTATTATATTTTTATTACTTTGTCTTTACAAATAAAAATGGTTCGAGGTCTAATGCCCATCTTGCCACATGACTTTTGACCTCTTTCCTTTTCATCGTTAAGTAAAACGCTTTGTAATCATGAAAATCGTAAACTTCAAACCCAAAAGGTAAGTACGTAGCTTTTTCAGGAATATGAGGATGACCAAAACTTCAAGTGCATACTTACAATAATTCATCTCCGCTTCGGTAATTTTAAAACTAAAGTAGAAAACCGAATGAAACTTACAATCAACAGGATTATTTTGCAATAATACAGCTCCGAAACCCACACGACTTGCATCAATATAAAATTCTGTCTCTTAAGACGGACTGAAGGATTTCAACACTGGATCCCGACACAAATAGTCCTTTAATTGACCAAGGATTCTTGCTGTTGGACAACAAGGACGAAGGGATAGTTGATCGGATAGTGACTTGGCAATAAGTGAATGCTTTCGATTTTATCGATTTGAAATTTTCATCTACGATAATCGTAGAAAGATAAACATTGCGAGATATTAAAAAATACCACGAAAAAAGAATTGGAATGACTGTGTTAATCAGGCAATGGGTTCTATGTATCATGAGGAATATAAAAATTTAAAGTACAGGGGCGATGCTAATTGATGAATAATAGAGGCAATCTTTTGGACGTAAACGCAAAACCATAAAATAAAAATGCATTAGGTATATGTTCAACGTACAAAATGGATGCCACGGAAAACACGTACTACTTTTTCGCGATTTGCCAGATTCTGAAGGAAATCGGAAGGTTATATTTTTTTGGTCACCCACCGTTGCTGATCACTGGGAGACTTATTGATCCAGTCAGTGTCTCATAGTAAAAACAGATTTTTTGTAAGGTGTGAGATCCTGAAATCTCCGAACTAGGCCACTGCTAGGCCCATTGTTCATCCACCCATTACTACCCATGGGTAGCTGGTGAACGAGGTAGATCCGTTCACTGATCCAGCCACCCGGCCGACTTAGTGAAAGTCAGAATACGCTCCCATACTTTTTCGCCTGCTTGATACAGTTCATCAAGGAAGTAGCATCCATCCCAGGTGCCTAAGTCTTTTCGCCGAGAGTGACAGGCAGTGGCAGAGAAAGTGCGTCACAGTCTCCGTTTCATCCCCGCAACCCCTACAGTCGGCTTCGTTAGAGCGGCCGATTCTGTGTTGGTGCGCTTTAAGGAATCCATGTCCTGTCAGAATTGTAACCAGCAGTCTCAGTGATGGTTTGTTTAGCCGGAGAAGTTTGGACGTTGAGCTAGCATTAGGTGGGCCCCACAGTTCCTTGGTTGTACTGGCGACCGAGGTCACGTCCCATAATCGGTGATGTTGGTCGTTCGCCCAGTTTGCAATACGCCCAAGTAAATATCTGATCGACATCCCTGTGGGAGAGGTTTGAGAGCCAGAAGCATTATTAGTAAAAGCAGATACCCTTTTATGTCCAGGAAAGGGATCTAACTTCGCTTCTTCATTTCTGCAATCGTTCAGTCAGTTTAAAATGTTAGTTGATAAAGTGCATTTACGTCACTGTATTTTATTTGAGCTTAATAAATCCTGCAGGAATATATGCGCCATTTACGGAGCAGGTGCGGTTTCTGTGCGTCAGTGTGCCAAAGATGGTTTTTACGGTTCTGCATTGAAATTACAGATGTTCAAGATCTACCATAATCCGGAAGGCCATATAACCATTCAGACGACGATTTCTTGGAAGCCATCGAAGTAGAAGAAAACATCAGTGTTGTGGGTTTGGCAGCTGTGCCAAACGCTGGTTTCGGCCTCCACAGAATAATGGTTATCAGGCGGATTCAAGTGCTAGGTTTTGTAAGCAAGTGGGACTCATGGGTGCCTCATAAGTTCACCAGTAGACACAGAGATCAGCGTATGACCATCTGTGTTTCTTTTCTCGTTAGATAAAACCAGGAAGGAATCCCTGACAGGGAATGAAAAGTGGGTGCTCCAGAAAATAGCGAGACGACAACGGACGATCTAAAGAAGAGGAATACATTCCAACAGCCATTGCAAGATTCAGCCTTCACCAACGGAAAGTTTTCTTGTCACTCTGGTGGGACATTCGTGGGATAGTGCATTGGAATAATCTGGCACCCAACCAAACGATTACCGGCACCTTCTACTGTGAATAGCCGCAGCGAATACACTCCACACTAGAGAATAAGCGACCGGCCTTATTCCATCGTCACGGAATATTCTTCCAGCATGACAACGCAAGGCACCATACAGCTGTGGATACTTCCCTCGTGAAAAGGAATTCGAAAATGAATATGGTCTCCAGAGAAACCTACAGGGCTTCTTCGACGGGTGCGACGATAAGTTATAGAAAGCAAGGGCGATTATGTAATCGATTGAAAATAAAAACTCTTATTTAAAATTTAAAAAAATCTTAAAGAAGCAGCATTATTTTTGCACCTACCAAACAACAGAATTTCTGTGAGTAGAATGCTTTTAATAGTATGTACCTAATTTTCAATTTTTATATGCATTATTGCATATGCTACATTAACTTGATATACCTCATTTTTTACTCGAAGTACAAAACAACAATCCTGAACGAACCACCTTTCCAGAGTAAATTTTTGTCATTCTTGAAGCCAGGTAGGAAGCGGAGAATATTAATAATTGTTGCAATATTCCCATTCAATTAGTTGTGCTCGACATGACTAATGTACCGATTTATTAAACAATTATCTTCCCATTCAAAATAATAAAGAGCAGTGCTTAATTTCCCGAAATCCTGAGAAAATGGATGTCAGGATAATAATCCTCAAGATTTTTCTCCACAGATCCTCAAGGCCTGTGCGGCAATGATTGATTCCCAACAAAATTAGATTTACGTGGAATATTAAAAATACAGTCGGGTACCAAAATAGGTGACACGACCCATATTTCTCCGCAGAATTATATTAATTACCTGCCATCTAAAGACGAGGATTCCTCTTAAGGGTATTCAAGTGACTAAGTGACACGACCACACGCTGAAATGTGTACCACCTGTGCTGATGCTGATACTGATACTGGCTACTGAGTACTGACATATGACGGGAGCTTTCACCCATTCATGGTGAATTTGACGAGAAACACGTGGAAAAGAAAACTTTGCGCAAGCCACAAGAAACCTATGGCGATTGAGTATAGAACGTACGGGCAACGTCAATGGTCAATCCAATCCGGGCCCACTCGTTGATTCATTCACTCTGCACCGATAGTTGTTGTTGTTGTTGTTGATGCGACCAAAAGAAAATTCATAGGAAAATACATCGGAGGAAAACTCTTTACCTCGGCAACGTTCATTCGTCCGTTTTCAGTATCTTTTCGACGACGACGGTTTAGCGACGATTTGAATTTTGTGCGACTGCAGACGGCGTTTTTGAAATTACCGCGCGCTTTTCTTTATTGACAAATTTTACGCATACTAAGTGAAAGGTGTGGTGATGATGGTGGTGGTGGTTTTTGTTAATAAAACAACCAGACTTTGTTTATTAAAAAATTTGCAGAATTTTTGTCAAAATTTCAAACGATTTCGCTATCCTCCTCTGAACAAATCTTGTCAAGAGTCGTGGGTATACTTTCAAAATGAATCACGTCAGTTAATTTTCCAAGCCATGATTTTCAGAAATTACACCAATTATGTCATCGTTTATTTATTTTCTAATAAATGTGTTATCGTCTTTAAGTTAAATAGAAAAAAAAACTTTATGAATTACTCCCCAGCTCCGCCTTCAACAGGTGGCGGTAGGCTAAGAGAAACTCACTGAGTTCGTTTTCTTTATTTTTGCTTGTTTAAATGAATTGTCGGCCCAGGGTGATTAATTGCCGCACGATGTTTCACAAAATTACAAATTTAGATTAAAAGCAGGTGAATCTTACGGACTTATTAAAAGCACATTCCAAACAAATTTCTCACCAGCAGCAGCACTCTTTGAAGTCATTTTATTTATGTTCGAAGTCATTTTGGAGGATACGCGAGACTCACTCCATCAAATCACCGGTGATCTCGTGACGAACAGGCAGAATTTTCGCGAATTTATTTTTAAAATATATTTAACTACTGCAATAAAGTTAAAAATATGCTTTTAACGTTCTGTTTACATACAAAAGTAATCAATTAGCGCTCACATCAATCTCAGGAGCAGGTTTAAGGCTTTTTTTTTATTGTTATTAGGGTCTTCTTAGAATGAACAGTGGTTTTCGTAACTCAAAGTCAATATTAACTCTAGTAGTTGCTAAGACCATTTTTATTTCATTACTTGAACAAACAAATAGTGTCGTAAAATAACCATTACAGCTTTTCCTCTAGAGCTGCAGTAGGTAGTAAATATATTTAGTATCTACTATTTATGGATTTCATCGGCCAACGAGAAGAGATGTTTTAGTCATTACTGTTAAATATATTACACAGCGAAACATTGTATAATTGGAAATTTCATTATAAAGAACACCATCCACCTGAACTGTACAAGAACAAATTTCCACCTTTCTTGTTCGTTTCCGACCGTTTAGGCGTTTACTTCACGGAAATCAAAAGAAACAAGAGCATCCCCTTAGGATGACATGTTGCCCCTGGGATTTCCTAGGGCGAGCTGCAAATTTCTTTGAAGGATAATGTTGTTTTCTAAAATGTCTTGCAGATTCCCTAAAAATCCAAAGCATAGATCCCCCGAAAAATAACTAATATTCATAATCTTTCGTTTCATCAATATATAACAAGCGTACTTCACACCCCTTTCCCTTCCCCCCACTTTAATTATTCCTAATGAAATATAATTATTTCTATAATCTAGTACTATTTCTTCGGATTTAGTACTATTTAAAGTTTAAACTTAGCATTCAATATTTACAGAAAGTGGGATCCCTGAGTGCCCAACTCTCCCAAAATATCCAAATGAAGGAGACTACCAAGCAAGAATAAGATGACTGTATACATGAATGTAAAAACACAAACAACAAAACAATTCGAAGAGAGATACTATTAACTTTAACAGAAATCTTACATGCATCTGAAATAGAAAGATGGCCACTTTTTTTAAAGGGGAAGTGAATTTGTTTTTACTTTCAGAAGTAGCAATAAATTGCATCCCAGTAGGAAATGTGTTCATTACTTCATTAATGAAGTAATAAACAAACGTACCCTACTTTACATTCTCAACATTAATGAAATTTAGCACAAGGATGTCATTGGAAATTCATAAATTACTCTTTGCTACATTATTCTTGAATTAATTCATTGATGGAAATGTAAGGATAAAAATAAGGTTTCATTTAAGTAGGTATTCAATTTTTACTGCGGTTCTACTGTGTTGCTTTGTTCTCATAAGCATATAAGAACTTTCACTAAAAATTGAGAAACAAACATGATGAACCAGAAAATGTAGTGCAATACCTTCTGCATTACCTGTTCATTAATACCTTTATTCTCGTTCTCTCAATTTGTCATTAATAGTCTCTTATATCTTACCCTTTGCATTACTATACCATTGATGCCAGCGACGTCTATTATTCTTCGATGAAATTATTCATTAACGTGTTCATCAATTGCTCGATTACCTATTGGGCCCAATAGGAAATTTTCTCATTACTGCATCAATGTAATAATGAGACATTACAGTCTTTTATAAATGACGTCATCAATTATTTTTAATAGGGCGATGTCATTGAAAAGTAAATTGTGTTATTTACTTACTGCATTGCCTAGTTATCAATGAAGTATTGAACGTTTTTATACAATAGTGTAAGCATTAATCCTTACACAAAAGAAAGAAAGAAAAATTGATTACTCACCGAGATTTAATTGTATATATATCACTTCTTCGTAAAAGAAGTTTAATTTTCTTCTATAATTCCACTAATAAATAAAACTGTACCGTATGATCTCACACTACTTACTAAACTGAAGATTTTTCTTCTACGATAAAAGCATGACCTAACGGTTTTTTCAGCAAATGAGGAAAATGTAACACGTGCCTATCTTGTTTTCTTAATTCTCTAGCTTCTCTTCACCACATGCAAATTGAAAAGGGCGTACTCGTTACACTATGCATTACCCTGGAATTAGTTATTGCATCGATACCTAAATCACATAAGAAAAAGATAATGATCACTACTTAATTTCCTACTGGGTAGTTGTACAAAATGTTAACAAAAATTCCAAGAAAAAGTCCTGTCCTGTTAATTATTTAGAAAAAAAAATAGAAATAATAAAATTACAGAATAGAATAGAACAGAAATAGAGAAAACTCGAAACCACAGAGATTTTATAGTTTTCCTCAGAATTACAAATTTTTACTGAATAAATATTCTAAGAAAAATTGTCTCAATTTCGTTTCAGGCGGTACATTCCGCCGAATTGTGATCTTCTGGTTACTTACTTTGTCTCTGCCAGTCTAATTATTGATGGCGAGAGATGAATAAAGCAGTCATAATGAACTTCTTTGGAATTTTTAGCTGGAATATGTTATCCCTTTTCATTTTTTAGCATTTATGTAGGAAAAACTCACGTTGTTATATTTTTTATTATAATAGATAGGCAAATTGTGTGAATTGTGAAATTTCTTCTTATTTAGATAAATTGGCAAACTCAAAGCCAAATTTTCAAGGTCGACAAAAATTTTTCATTACAATGTTCGAAGTTGTCTTTTCATCCGCAGCACAAGAGCACGGTTGTAAAGTTGTGTAGCTCAGGGTTGCCAGGTTGGGTTATTTATCGCCAAATTGGGCTATTTTAATTTCTGCTTCGCTACAAAAATTTGTCGTTTAAGATTCTTCCAAATTTGTGCTATTTCTTATTAGATATAAAGAATATTGTATAGAATATTAAATAAAACCTATACTTGGTCCTGGTCGAATGTATAGGAGTCAATCGAGTCAATGGAGACAATTTTTGAAAGTACTTTAATAAAAGTACAATCTACTCTACGTTGTCATTGTAAGCACTCCTTTAAACTACTGTTTTGGGCATCGATATAGTCAGATATTGTTGTATCCTTCAGGATTCAGGGTTAGAAACCTAACTTGACTATACGGGAAGACGCCAACAAGGACTTTGGAATGAAGAATTTACTACCACCTCAAATCAGCTGCCTCCCATGGGTTGACCTCGTCCACTGTCGACTGTTTGAATCAACCATTCTTGAGCCAAAATTCCTGGCCGTCTAAAGATGTTCTCCTTTCTCAGTCACCTTCTTTCTTTTTGTTGTCTCAAATGCAGACAAAGCAGAGCTGTCCGAGTGGTTGCGCTTACCTGAGGGCACAGGTCTGGAAAGCCATTTTGTAGGATCTATTTATGCTCATATCCTCGCTTAGGAAACTTCCTGTAGCGCATTTTTCCCGCCCCACTTTGTTTCTTATTGGAAGACATGTTTGGCTGCTTGTTGCTTGGTCCCGCTCCTACTAGCTGTAACGAGCGATCGGAGGTGTGTTATGCTATCCCTGATTGCCCGACTATTGCCTAGGTGTAGGGTATAAAAGGGGATAAGTTTAAGTAAACGCTTGTAACGTCTAAAAATATTCATGGTACTAAAATGTGAAGAACGGACCTTTATCGGTTTTTCGAGGCTGCCCTGATTATTCAGAATTCTTACTATCATCCACCATCTATGGAGGCGTTCAGTAGCTGACACTCAAATTCCAAATGGTGCGAATGTCAGGCACAGGCTAAGGTTAGCTTTTGATTTATGGATTGAAGATGGAATGTTTAGCTGGCGATCAAGATCACTTTATCTGAGTGAGTTTTTTTGTGGGGCATTATTATTGATACAAGGAACCAGTTGGTTAGAGCGATGTTATGCACCACCGATCTGCCAAGAAGCATTGAACGACACTATTTACCTCGAAATGGAGAGTACATGGAGCATGGTAGTTTTATGTATTTTTAAAGCAATTAAGTTTAATAACTCTTTTTATAAATTATTTAAAAAAAAACATACTCTTTCATTTTATTTTAAATTGAAATCTTCATTTCTCGACACTAATAAATGTTTCAGAAAATCAATTTTAACCAACTTCAGTACTATTGTACCAGCTAAGAGCGCCTCTTTCAAACGTGGGACCACCCGTGGATCAGATAGAGCGGCTCTCTAAGGTTACCTTAAATGGAAGGATGGATATAAATTCTTTTTTTCCTGAATTTTATCAAGGGTTTCCATGTGGCTACTTCTGTAGCTAGGTTGTAGGAGATTCAGGGTTAGAAACCTTTCCTCACTGAGGACTGCCTCCTTTTTTATGTGGAGATGTAAGGGAAGGATGTTGAGCATGTCCAAAGAATCATTTTTGGCTTGAGTTCCAAAATTTTTCCAAAGGACGCTGGTCTAGATCTGAATATTTGGTCTCAGTTAAGAACTGAGTGATGGTTCCTCAAGAGTTATGAGGGAAAGCTTCCTTCTGTTTTCCTGTTTGCATCAATTGTGAACTGAGGCTAGGGCACTTTGCACGTCATCATAGATAAGATCGTCTCGCTTACCCTTTACTACTGTGACAATGTCATCTGCGTAACCCTGTATTTCGCAGCTCATAAATAACCAATGACCATAATAAAGGCGACAGAACCCTTCTTGGAGGCAGCGTCTGGTGGTTCTTATGATGGCTTTACCATCTCCGATTTTGTGTGCTAATTGTGCAGCTTGAGAGCATGGTTCTGATCCATGGGATCGCTAAGGGTTATAAACTTTTGCTGATGTATGCTCGTTCTGTGATCTCGAAGGAGATATTATCAAAAGCTCTTTCGATTTCTAAGAAGGCTCTTCATGTAATGTGGTTGCGCTGATTCTTCATCCGCATATATCTTAAGAATACCGCTTTTCATGAGGAGGTCTGTTACCTTCTCCGTGGCCTTAAGCATGAAGGAAATCAGGCTAATTTGACGATATGATTTAAGATGGGCTGCTGAGCACATTCCTTCTTTAGATTTAAACATCATATTTGCCTCTCTCCAATCCCTGGGCATGTGCTTAAGAGCATAACAACCAGCCATGGTGACAGTACCTCCGACCCTTGTTGCAGAAGGGTGCGGAAAATGCCATCTCGTGGAAACCTATCATTGGACACTGGACACACAAGTTTAGGTCAAATTATCACCAAAGGTAGAAAACGAAGTGGGTTGGTTATTAGAAAGAAAAATAATAGCGTTTTGTAAATTATATTAACTTAATTGATATCCTTGCTTAATGTGATTATATTCAACTGAAGAACATAAGTTCCAAAAATTTAAAAAATAAGTCCAAACTAAAAGAGAGTTTCAAAACGATGCTACATATTCACAGGATTTGTTCTATTCTGTAAAATCTTTGTTAAACTTTATTTACACTTATTGTATAATATTTTTCCTGGTTACTTCCGGCATGCAAAATGTTCCCGGAGATTATGAAAAGCTGACCAGGAAAATTTGACAATAAGATTAATGCCTGGATAATATATTTTCCATTGTTTATTCTGACACAGCTGTAACTCAATTCAAAGAAAAAATAAAAGAAGCAACAATAGAAAGAAAAAAGGTTCCTGTAGCCTGACTACTCTAATATTTCACAATTTC
>QYTT01081175.1:7976-20197 GCA_006980735.1 Dasypogon diadema | reverse complement strand
TGAATTCGGTTTTTCTGACGAAAAATTATTTTTTGGAGTAGCCACACAAACCCAAAAAATGATCGAGAATGGGTAGTAAGAATGGATGATATACCAGAAAGTGAACAGTACGTTCCCAGGTATCAATATGTATCCTCAGTCATAGTTTGGGGCGGATTTTGCAAACGAGACAGTCTTTCCCTTGTGTTTATTGAAAGAAGGGTTAAAATCAATGCCGGATATTATAAAAAGGAAATTCGCAAATCAGTAGTAGTACTGAACTGTTAGAAGTTATTCCGCGAAGATTATTACTGAATCCAACAGGACGGAGTCCCATCACATTCGATAGGTACAGTTCAGACTTGGTGTTCTGAAAATTTAGTGGACTTTTTGTCGAAGTACGAATGGCCACCGAGGAGTCCTGATTTGAATCCTTTGGATTTTTATGCTTGAAGCTACGTGATGACAAAAATTACCGACCACAAACCGACCACAAAATTTGCAATTTGGAACAATTCAGGCGAAAATTTTCGAAATTTTAGGACGAAATGCCTATATCAAATGTGCGTGCCCGCTTGCAGTTCCTTCGAAAAGAGATTACTGTTAGTAAAAGAGGTAAAAGGAGGCGATTATTATTTCTTATAAGTATTTAATACCTACGTAATATCGATTTTTAATAAACATTTCAAAAAAAATATTCACTTAGTTTTCCTATTTTACATTTTGTTTTTGTATTCGAACTTATTGGACTTATTGTATGTGAAAAGTGCAGTCAAAAAACAGGCAAACTCACTTTTTAATAAAACTCAGAATTCTACATTTTAAATTTCTTTGATTTTCTGTCTGATATATTATGCACATTCAGGTAATTATTTTTATTTCCGTGCTAAATAGTTTGCTTAAGGAAAAATACTTTATAATAAAGAAAAAAATATGTTATTCACTTAATTCAAATAACAATGACGTAAGGCACAGTTCTTGTACGAAAAAACAATCCATGTCAAAACAATCTAATAATACTATTTAGATAAAGTCAGTAAGCCCTAGTAACATGGTTGCGTCTGAATATTAGCACACAAGGTATCTATTTTGCCTTTGATAATGTAAGACTCCAACGGCCCATTGTATGTTGTATAAACCCAGAATAAGCCTTCTTTACCAAAAGAATTACTTCGCTTTTGCCGCTTTTGTTTTGTTTTTGAAGGTTTTTGTACAGTACAATCAAGAAGTTGAGAAAAAATTGTGACGGAATTGAAAAATTTATTACGATTTTAAGAAAAAGTAGTGATAGTTTTAAAAAGTTGCTTTGGCGTGACTAAGAAGAAGGATCTTTCTCCGGCAAGTCTTAACTCCCGATGAGATCAAATCCTCTTCGACAATAGACCATCTTGCTTTCATTAGGAAGTCAGTCAGTTAGTCTTTTGCAGTAAGAGGAGGCTTGGCACAGTAGATTTTCTTTAGGTTGTCATGTCTGACATTTGATCAACCTCCCTTATAGTAATAATTATACCGAGTCATACACAATTAATTTCATAATAAAGTTTTATCCGTTTTGGCTTTCGACACAAATCACAAAAAGTAGAAGGTCTGACGCTCATTGGCATGCACCGCTTTATCTTTAAGAGTTTACTTTAATTTTAACCGGTTGATATACATATGGTAAAATTATTTTATAAATATTTATTAGAATCAGAAATTCAAAATGTATTGACCCTTTGAGACTTGCTACTAACGACTCTAATTTCCAACTCACATTAAATTGAGATTGAAATATTACACAGGTGAATATTAAAATACAACAATTGTTAGATAAAAGTGGTAATTAGAATTATTTGGACAATTGACCTCCTTACTTCACAAGTACTCCAGCAATAAATAAAAAAGCAAAAGGTAATGCTCTCCCAGATGAGGGAATATTTGCCAAAATTGTTAGGAATACAATCAAATTGGTTTTATGGTATCACATTTTATAGTCTTTTTGGATCACTGTGGCTTTTAAACTAAAACCTCCTGTCTCAACATGTAAAGCCGTGAAATAATAACCCTTGCCGATATCCCGTTTGTTGCGGTAAGGGGTGTCGTTTTCAATTGATTGGCTCAATAACCAGTTTCATAAAATCTGGAAGTGCAAAAATATTATATTGATTGCTCAACAGAAAGCATTATCCTTTTGCATGAAAGTATCTCTTGAACGAACAACTTATTTACCATTTCCATTTTATAGGATAATATATTCAAATTATTTATCAAAATTATGCAGATAGGAATTTTCAGTAGTCAGGGCAGATATAATAACTTTTCAATAATTAAAGCCGTTTTAAGGCACAAAACAAAGGCAGTAAAAATTAAGTGAAAAAAAGAAGAAAATAAATGAACGAGACAAAACCCTGGAGTATTCAAAACGACACCGTTTTGTTTTTATTTCGCCACAACGTGAAGTACAGATTATAATTTGCCGGGCTCTGTCAAAACCAGGGATGTCGGTGTACTGCCCAGTGGGTCATTTGTTATTGTTGAAATCCTTTCCCGGGACTACGTCTGTTTTCGGTTTGTCTCATAATTGTGGGTTTTTATTTCTAGGAGTTTTGCATTAATTTGCAACTTTTCATATAGACATTTATTTTGCTTTGTAGTCAGTTAATTGGATACCCTACAGTGTAGTAATTTAGCGTACAATGCCCGAAAAAAGGTTGGGTTATTAACACATTATTCATCTGATATAAAAAGTCAGCTTTGTTTTTGAATACAAAGTGTTTATAGCACAAACAGATGGTGCGAGGTAAGGTAAGGATTTAGAATAGACTAAAATTAAGAGGGTACAAGTTGTTCAGCCTCGCACTCACCACGATCCGAAACATTCGATTTTGAATCGTCGTCCATCGAATTATTGTGGATTTAAATCCTTGAAAGAACTTAGGGTTTGCTCGCGATTACTGTTCCATAATTGAAATTGCGAAGAGATGTTCTGGTGGGGTGTCATGAAATCTTGATTTGATTGGTCCTGTGATTGAATATTAAAGTCGAATCGAAATAAATATTGTTAAAGGCTAATGACTAGAAAAGTGTTCTACGATGTTGCGGAACTATTCCTTTTCTTAGGTTTCTTAAGGAGAAGGACCTTATTTACTATACTATTTGAAAATCTGTTCGATTGACGCAGTTCTTGAATTCCTTTCCAGTAAAGGGAGTGTGAAAAAGACTTTGGTGTCGCAAGTGGCAACTCCGCACTTAACCAGACCACCTGCCATTTGACCGTCCTGTACTTTCCTGCTTATTTAAAAAATCCCAAATGCAATTCGACTCATTTTATGAGTCATCATGAATAGTAACCGATGACTGAAGCAACACTGGCATTGAAATTTTTAGGGTTGTTGTCGAGTTCTGTGCATTTCCGTTTTGTTTTTCTGTTGATTTCAAAAAGTGTGGAGCTTACTGGTCTATTGTTTCTGTATATTGTTTTCTATTTGCTTTTTATTTCATTTCCAGTTTTAAATTCTCCTTTCCCATATTGCTATGACCTTTCTCTATTATATGCTGTGCTACAGATGATTTTAGTGATTGATTATTTTATTTACATATACATATTTTTGATAGCATTTTCTATTGATCTTTTGGTTTGTCCTATGTATTCTTAATTGCAGTCCGCATTAATTATTATTCTATATATGTCTGCTTTATTGATGTTGCCCACTCTATCTTGTGGGTTTCCTAATCATTATATTTTTATATTTTCATATTTTTCTTCAATACTTCCTTTGTGTTAGCAAATCTCTCTATTTCTAAAGTCGCTAAAGTTGCTACCATTTTGTGTTGTCTTGTGTAGCAGGAGTCTCTTGTGATAAACTTTTCAGTTTTTTTTTAGCTTTTCTGCAGATGTCAGAATTATTATTTTTTGTTATTGTAATCTAGAAAAGTCAATTTTCAGTCTTTTTATTTTACTATTCTAAATTTTATAGAATTGTGTATCTATCCATATAATTAAAACGCTAACGCGAGAGCTTGTAATTCCTTCTGTGAGTTTGTTTCTGCACCGATTTTAATGATTCAAACACTAATCGAGAGCTTATCAACTGAATATGGAACATCAGTAACAAAAATTAAAAAATAAAATAAAAAAATTAACTTTAATAAAACTAAAGTAGGCGAGAAACAGAATTGTTTCGTGGAGCAATCTGAAACGGATTAAAAAGTTTTCGATTAGTGTTGGAATCATTAAAATCGGTGCAGAAAAAACTCACAGGAGAAATCACAAGCTCTCGGGTAAGCTAGAAATTATTATTATTATTTATTACCCGAAAAAGGCGTACTAATTCCCGTTTTTTGTTACAAATAAAATATCATCGATGTACCGAAGCCAGATTTTTAGTAATCTATTTTTCTTTTTCAAGTCCATTTCAAATTTTGCTATGAATGTATTTGCGATAAAATATGAAATTGGAGTTGCCATGCTTGTATCATTTAATTGTATATAAAACTTCGCACTGAATTGCAATTTATTCTGTGGCATGCATAATTTTAATGTTTTTATCAATAGATTGCGTTTATCAATATCAACATTTGAAAAATGTAGCAACATCTTCACGTATTCTGTTGCTTCTTTAATTGGTATAATAGGTATAATGCTGTGAAGTCAAAGAGACTAGAATGTTATCTGTGTCTAATTCTATATTTTCTAACTTTAGTATTGCCTCCAGTGAATTTTTAACATATAAGCTCTCTGGTTATGGTCCTTTCACTCTGCATTTGAACAAATCGTTCTCATTTTATTTTCTGTCTTTTGGGGTATTTTTATTTCAATGAGTAGAAAATTTGGTAATTTTGTACTATTTTAATATCTTAAAAAATTTAAAAAACTCAAATTCCTTTCCCTATGATACTTAAAAGCATTAAATATGTTCTAATGTAAGGATGTACGAGAGACACCTCAAGAATTGTGAGGATTCTGAATATCTACCGGTTCTAAAAAATTAAAGACGTATTCGAATTTTAATTTTAAATTTTGTAAAGGGTCTTTCAATATGGACGCTTGAAATTTGTGAGGTTATAGCGGCCATTTTGTTAAAGCAATATCTGTCAAATTTATTGTAAATTGGAAGGTTATAACGTTGAACAACGTGTGCAAATTATCAAACTGTATTATCAAAATCGGAAAACCCGAGGCAGTTAATTTCTCGTCGTTCACAAAAACTTGGGCTTTCTGTGGACTTCAGCTTGGTGAATTTTGCGTCGGGACTTAGGTCTGCACACGTATAAAATCTAACTATCCCAGGAACTTAAGGTAAACGACCATAGACAAGGCCATGTGTTCGCTAATTGGGCTCTGGAGAATCTGGAGCAGTTGGAAGTTAGAAAGAGTATAAAGTCTCCATTCTTCCCTCTTTTTCAGCGAGTTGTCAGGAGAGGAACAAATAGCGAGTGGTCATTTGCTCTAAAAATACAACTCATTGGATAACTTGGTATTGGTACATTAATAAAATCGAATAAGTAATTTTCTTCTGTCTTAGGTTATATAAATAAAGCCCAAAGTTTAAATACACTTGCTAATAGTTTAAACTTACTTGATAAAGGCTTAAATATATTTCCTATTCGTTGAAACTAATTTCTTGGTGGTTTATATAATATATTTGCGCTTTGTTTAAATTCATTTGCGGGTGGGTTAGATATATTTGTCAAAATTCTAAACTTATTTGTTCTGGGTCAAATTAATTTCCGAATGCGATATGATGGTAAACCTGACTCTAGGTTCCTGAATTTTTTTTTAAGGTATTGCCTAAGCTCAGGGGACAACCCTATGATGCACAGCACAGCACAGCTTAGGCGGAAGGAAATAGGGGAAAGGGAGATTGGTAAATTTTAACCTAACAAATGTTGCAAGTGAGCCACAATTTTTGGCATGAAGTTATTATTTTGCAACAACACAGTGGCTTCACAAGTACAATTCTTGTCAGTAGAATTGCCTCAATCACTGGTACCCAAATAAATCTTCGTGTCCTGTGCGGGACTCGAACCCACGCCGACATTCTATAATCTATTACTATAATTTCATATAAAAAAAAACTTTAGAAATATTTTACATATCAAGGATTCAAAAATTGCCTTAAAATATTGTATCGGACAATATTGCAACAGAGAAATCACCTATGCAACTTGCGAGGTTATATTTATACTTATACTGGTCATATTTATACCCACCATTCATTCCTTTTTTGCAATTACGCCAGGGCTTTTTTCCTCCGAGTTTGATTACTGGTGTGTCAAATTATCCTATCAACTGTCAGATATGGTAAATGAAATATGAAAACAATTGAAAATAAATGAAGGCTGTTAATTTATTTTGATTGACACTTTTTTAAATACTGCTGTCTATTGCATTTGTTTTTTTAAATAACCCGAGTTTTTCTAAATGTAGTGTGTCATCAGATAACTGCAAATAGCATTGATCAACATCCCACAGAGACATACTTATTTATGTAGTACATGATTGATTGCATTCTTAGTGCATGGATATGAAAGAGTACAAGTTTAAAAATAGAGCAAGCAAACAGAAAATAATCCAAAGAGAAGGAAAAATGCAAATATTATCAGAGAAGGAAGAACAATAATGAATGGCAGAACGAAAATGTTATTTTATGAATTTCACCAAGCTAACATTTTAATGATGACACACACAGTTGTCTATCATGCAAAGTTGTAAGAATAATTTTTAATTGATGGGTGGAATTTTCATGAATTTAAAATTATCGAAAAGAGGAGATCGAAACACTGAACTGTCATACTTTTCAAAACAGTATAGAATCCCTTATCCTATATACACAGTTTATATACAGGGGGTCCCAAAACTCAACGTCAAGCCGTTTTTATGAACCCTTATAAACGGGTGTATCCACTGGTCCCGGCTTGACGTTGAGTTTTGGGACGCCCTGTATATGTAGGGTTCGACGGGTCGATTGCACTTTTCCTTCACAAGGGATGTCGGAAGTTTTCCAATTAAATAAAAACGCCACCAAAAATGGTTACAAGATTTTTATTCGTTTTTTACATAAAAGCCAACCGTCACTAACTGATGGACACCACAGAACTCTAAAAACATCGCCACAACTCTACTCGCTAATAACTGTCCTTAGTTTCAATATATACAAGAGAGTGCGAGGGTGCTGGGATTTAGCTAAAGTGTTAAAAAGCATTGCCAGATCTAAGTAGTTTCCTCGATCCTACATATATATATGTGCATTAATAATGCTGCACTAATTCTGAATAACTGGCTATAGAGGATGTAAGTCTATCGGAATTTTGCTATCTATGCACAGCTACAAAATGCTAGATAAATTGATTACCTTCGTCATCATCATCACCATCTGTGCGACATTCGTAGGGTCTTAGCCTCTCTATGATTATGTCTCTCCAAATCTTGGGATCTTAACTCATTTTTGCCCAAAAATACTCATTTGTCGAACTTTTGTTTAACTCGTTTTCTAATAAGAGGGGATAAAAAATCAAATAATTATTAAAAATTCATACGATGCACCATTGGGCACTCTATCCTTGCTCATTCGACATATGTCCAAGTCAACTAAATCTGCCAGATGTTATGAAATTAAATAAGTTACAAACTCGAGGAAACATTATTACTCAAAGTTCACCACTCCTTCCTTGGACGTCAACAATAACAGGGTGCTGGGTTCTCCTTCTAAGCACCCATACAGCTCTTGTTTTCTGCTTGATTAGGACTCAGGATTCATAATTGTATGCTATAACAGGCGTCCATGATGAAATTCTGTCGGAAATTCTGCTTTTTACCCACTCCTTTTCATTTCCATTATAATCATCTGGACGTCTGCTCGTGATAACCTGCTTGAAATTTTTATATATAGCACACGACGGCAACATTTTGCACATTTATAATAAAAAGTCCAGTGCTAAATTGAATAGCAAGACTTAATTGTCTAATTCCTTTGCTTACATGGAACTTATTTGAGTGTTGTTTTTAATGCAGATGATTACTGTAGATCTTTTCTCAGTAATAAGGAAACCTTTCACAATTTTTCCGGGAGTTTCCATAGCGTACGCCAGCTTAAAATTTGTTTATTTTATTTATTTATACCAATGCTCGCGATAGTAAACAGAAAGGTCCGATTAATTACTACCAAATAACTAAATGTCACAATATTTATAAACAAACAAAAAAGAGAAAACAGTTAAAGGTAAAAAAAATTGAGAGTAGAAATATATAAACATAATAATGTAGAGAAAACATAATAATAAAATCAAAGTAAAAATAAATTTTAAAAACAAGCTTTCATTTAATTGTACTAAAACGTGGAAAATAAATAATTACCGTATTTGATCGGGGTAGGAACGTAGTATAATGAGATGACTCAATGCGGATGAATGTATATTAACAAAAGTAAGTTATTTTGTTGATGTTAATTGACTGATCTAAAAGTTTGTCGCGAAAAGGTTTTATACATTTAATTCGATAGAAATAAGAATACTTTAATGCTTATCTCGCACATCTATGTCTTTCGATGCCCATTCGAGTAATGACACATATAAAATCTGCATACATTCGCCATATTTCTTTTGATTTTGAACCGAATTTTAACAACTTTACACACATTGACAGCCATCTGTGTGCAGCTGGTATATCTTCGTTTATCTCCGATGAAATTTTTATGGCTTTCGATTTTAATTCGGGTCCCGACGGAGTGTCTTCAGTAGTAGTGAAATTATGGGCATATATTAAGAATCGTTAAGAACCGCGGCCCAACATCTTCTTCATACTAAATGTCATTCGTGGTCTGCAACTAGAGTGCTAGAATTTCTAATCCTTTTGCTCTTTTTATGATACACCTTTTACAATTGCGCCTATTTTGGCTGTTCTCGCTCCTTTTTCAAACTGTGCCTTAACATCTGAACAAGATGAAGATACCGTTTGCCGCGCTTCTTAACATATTCCGATGGCTTGGTTATTTCTTTTCAGAAATCTCTTAGTAAATGGCGTTTTCCGAAACTAAGGGAAAACTCTTTCATTCTACCTATTAACAAGGAAGGCAATAGGAGCGAGATCTCTAATTATAGATCAATCGCAAAATTATCCTGCATATACCTAAACTATTGGAGTCTTTAGTTCATTCTCAGATTTCTCCACAATTTAAAAAAAAATTCTTCTAGGTCTACAACCGCAAACTTATTGGATTTCACCTTTGACACAATTACTGACTTTAATAATGACCCACAAACTAACTGTATTTATACAGCCTACAGTAAGGCTTTTGAAAAGTGTCGTATTCGGTCATTACGATCATTATGCTCAGATTACAGAAATTAGTATTTCCAACTTTAGTCTTAAAATAGATTCATTCGTGTCTATCTAATAGATCCTATCGGGGGCTTCTACGCGGTTCTCGGTCTAGAGTCATAGAGACCAGGACTGGGATACCTCAGGCTAATCATCTTGGTTTTCTTATTTTGTCCTTTCCATTGACGACATTGTGCAGCTCCTAAGACATTCCAAAGTTTCAATGACGTCAGCGACTGCGCTTCTCCTCAAGAAGACTTAAATTTATTGGCTCCGTATCCTACTAGCTCCTACTAACCTCAAACTCTTCCCTCATATTATTTAAATCTCTTGATCTGCATATACGTAGCGGTACTGTACAAGTTTACCTCCTCAAGATATATGTATGAGGCCGGCTCTTACAGTTTTGATCAATATCTGACTGATATATTCTGTACACCAAATATTTACTTGAAAAGGACTCTAGCCTTACTTTCTCCGTAGAATTTTATTGAAGTATTTACTAGAAAAAGGACGACGATAGAAATTAGCTGTGTGTGTTGATAAAGCAGTTATGGATTTTTTGTTCTTCTCCTTGGTGGTTTCATAAAGGTCAATGGTCACCTGGCACAACTCGTTTTGGCTGATGGACAATTTACCATTCTTTTCACTCTACAGGTTAGGTTATCTGTGGCTACTACACTTATATTTAAATTATTTAATATTCCTTCCGTAATCCCTCGTCATTAGTGTTGACAGTTTGGCATCCTGGATGCTGAATTTGGCATTCAACTTTGCTTTGCATATGTAACAATTGCATCCCGCCAGGAACTTTTGGATCTTGCATCCTTTTCAACATCTTCTTTATCACGCTGCACCTATTTTACCATTGTTTTATAGATTTCCGGTGTAAATTATTTGCATAATTTTCCTGGACTTTAAAAGATCGAATTTAGAAAAAGATGTTTATGGGTTATTCTGTTCTACTCTATCGTCCGATAAAGGCGTTGAAACTTCTAATTAGGCTGCAATAAAGATCTGAGGGCAGTTGCTTTGCAATATCATGATCCGAGAAAAATGGTATGTAGCCAATTTCAGGTCTCAATAGTTCTAATTTTCTCCTATTACATCCCAGGAAAAGACCGGCCGTTAGATAGCCATCACCTGGAAGTGGTACATTTTGTTTTTTAAACTTAAAAGCAACTCATTTAAGGAAATTTTTAAAATTGTGAATTGACTAAATAGATCTGCAACGTACAACTGCAATGTCTTCTATTATTTCGTACCCAACAGCACAACACATAATTTTGTATAAGGTAATTGATACTCTCAAAAAGTTTTTCAACTTACAACAACCCTTAACTCAAATATGTACTTGGTTTCAATTCAACATCTTCTCATGCTTGTACGGTAAAGCACAGTACAATAGAATAAAGCAAAGGTGTGGTTACATAAATACCCGTCTGCTGAGTTTTCTTGCAAAATCCCCAACTAAGTATGTCTAGCATGAGAGAACCAAGTCGGTCGGGCGTACTCTTAACTTATTAAAGCAAAGAGTGTTTTAGTCAGAAAACACATGAGTTATTTCCTATACTTTTTAACTTGAAAATCAGAAATGCTCCCTTCTTTCATCACATACTATAAACTCTTTCGGGCTGAAATGTAAAACACGAACAACTCATAAACCTAGTTTTAAGAGCTGTAGTATGGCATTATGGAGGTAAATTTAAGGCTGTAAATGCTTTATGAGCTATTACGAGTATATATATGATTTGCTTACGCGGCAAAAGCTGTAACAAATGTGGTGCAATGATTTACAAAGTCAGATTTTGAGATTTTTCACGATATAAATTGCCTCAGTTCGGATATGTTTGAAGAGCTCAACCAAAAGCATTCGATTAAATTAACCCCATTTATTCTGCAGTACAAAAACGGATAATCCACTCCTCATCCTTGTTACAAGCATAGCCTAGCTCTGTGGATGAGAAATTGCCACACACAAATAGCTTTTTCTGGAAGTATCTAATAAGGTTGCTTGTCAGATTTTGAGCATTGAATTGAACTTTTGAAAATCAGAATTTGTTAGATATCAAGGTTTCTATGTAATCACCTTGCCACGTTACTATTATTGATATAGGCACAGAGACGCCCTGGGGCGATTTTCCATCAAGGAGGTTCTGTTCTGGCAGAAATAAAATGGAGGACTTGACATTGAAGTACATCCCACACTGATTCTAAATATCATTGAGTGCCGCCTCATCTCAAATATCGATTCCTAACCCTGCTCTATAACGTTTAATGCAAACCATCAATGCTCGAGGGTGCAGAAAAAGGCGTCGGAATATTTTCCATTCGAAATGACGTGGTTGCTTCCATTCATTGCAGGAGAAAGCAATGAGTGTAAAAAATGCTGACAAATGTGGACAAAGCAAAGAATCCATCAATCAGTTCAAATTCCATCTAAACCGGTGGTACACTATTTGCAGGGGCTGTAGAACTTAATTGCAAATTAATCTCAAATCAATAGGTGCATTTGTGCTTTATATTCTGGGAGAGATTTTGCATGTATAAAGTGAAATCAACATAAATTGAAGGCTGCCACGCATTTGTGAATACGGGTGTAAACCTCGTAAATTGAATAGTCTGAAACTAATTAAAACTTACATGCCCAGGTGTAAGCAACTTGCAACACTTTCCCCTATATACAAAAGACGTTTCCATTCTCGGCAAGAAATTGGATCGATACGTGAACTTGAGCCTTGAGGCTATGGTTCAATATTACCAGACTAAAAGCAATGTAAACGACGTGAAGTCTATTTATTTTGTTGATTAATAAAATAAATAATCTGAGATTTAGGAAATTGAGCGGTACACACAAAATGAAGACTGTTCATAACCAAACCATTTATTTTGGTGCTTTGGAAATTTTGATTGGGTTAATATTTGTATAATACTTTTAGAGGAA
>QYTT01081173.1:33964-54106 GCA_006980735.1 Dasypogon diadema | reverse complement strand
GAATTCATCCCTAGCGATAGAATGTGTACAAAAACTCAATGAGCGCATCTTAGAAAATAAGGTAATACTTTTTGGGCCAAAGGGCGAAAGGACACGTATGGATCGAAGAGAACGAAAACACCGATATTTTAGCAATACAGGGGGCGGCCATTGAGTTCCTTCATTGGAGGAGACATGGTGGAGGACTAAAGGACTTGCACGTCGGAGCATTGGATGGTTGTTGGTAGCTGTTTGATCCGTGCATTTGCAGTTGTGTTTCAAACAAAAACAACAACGAGAACGTGGTCAGCCCAGCTACCAGCGGCCTTCCTTGATCTCGCTTGCAAGAACCCTTAGCCGAATATGTCATAAAAGAACACCAAAATCGGTGGGAAAAGAGGACAATTTTGCCGACAGGCTAAATCAATATATCATAAAGTAAATGTGCACAGCGTGATATCTGTAATTTCACCCCAAAAAGTGTTGAGTAATATGAGTTCAATTGTATTTTTTTTGCCTCCGATCACTCCGAGCAACAAGTATAGTGCGAATTTGATATCAAAACGAAGCCTTTTATATTTCGCTAGACTCGTAGGAATGTAGGAAGGAAAAAATTATACTGATATTAAAACTTTTAGATGAGTTCCGAATAACGCGAAATATCAAGCTATTTGCTACCTTCTTAAGGAGTCTTTTCAAGTCAAATTCAATCCTGACCAAACTGTGTTACCTTTTGCACCCGATTCAACAGAATTATGAAAGTGCTTTGACTCTTAGATCAAATTTTCTTGTTTACGAAGTAACTCAAGGTGGTGGTAATAAGATATGTTCTAAAAAGTGAAAGCCATCTCTTTTGCCGTTGCATACCTCAACGTCTGCATTTGTTTTGTTTACTGCGCACTGCAGCGACCATTTCCATACAAAGAGGTCGCCTTAGGTATTTTCTTTTTTTGTTCGAATTAAGAGTTTTCCCTGTGCTTTGTTTTGCAACATTTCAAATTTCAAAACAAACAAGACGTGGCGTTTTCCTTGACTCTACAAGTTGTGTATATTACAAATTGATTTGTGTTTCTTAATCGGGGAATCGGGGTGTATTTTCATATTTTAATGGCAAAGGAAAGGTGCTCGGTGGTTCTTGTTGAATCGTGTGCATGAATGGGCGAGAAATAAGGTGTATTACATAGTTTATTGCGAAATTCTACACACTGTTTGCTTACCAATTATTTCTGGTATGGCATGTAATCGTAACGTGTAGAACTTCTTTGTATCCATTACTGGCGTTTTCAGTTGAGTTAAAAGGAAGTCGTAATTGGTAGTAAATTCCGGAAGGTTTGTGTAAAAAATTGTAGATTTTATAGGTTATGATGGTAGAATTTTTTTGTAGTTGGAGATAGTAAAAAGATTTTTGCTTCGGTTTCAGGAATGTCTACAGCGCCTTTTAAAAGTAGTATTTTTTTTGATAGTACTTAAAAATCACTACGTAACCTACGCAAAACTTGTTTTTTTTTTGTTGTTTTCAATTCTTGTCAATTTTGTTTTTCCCAAATGCGTCCCATAAATTGGCACGTGTTTTCGCAGTTATTTTTTGGCACTAATATGTCAACACTTTCTGGGCCATCATGCGAAAGTTTCGCATTCTTGCGATATTCGGTGTGTTACACGTGAAATATTTATGTTTTCATCAGTTATTCAAATGTTGAAAATTCTTCGTGTAAAAGAATTCGATTTCTTCACAGTACCACCACGGTCAGATTTTACTTTTTAGAGATAACATTTCGAGGAACAATACGAAATTGTTGCTATCTAATCCTCTAAAAAGAAGTGAAGGTTAAAATTTAGATAAAATTTAATTAAGAACAGAACCAAAAAGTGGGTTACGGATTTAATTGCAACAAAAATGAATTAAAGCTTGGAGGTGGTATCGTCAAGTGGAAGTGGGGCAGTAAACCAGTGGGTAATGCAATAGAGAGCTCAAGGCAAATAAGATATATTTCTTGGAAGATATTTTTTTGAGATAATATGTAACGAACGCAAAGCGGATCCAACCAGTTTCGCTTGCGTACACCACAATTTGAAAAGTGAAAATTTTAATGCAAGTAATGAGTTCTCAATTAACATTTTTTTTCGTTTTTAATTAACAAATCTCACTACTTCGAAATCAAATGGATTCATCACACAACATTAAATTTTCTGAGTGAATTCGTGAATTGCGGCTGCCA
Organism: Dasypogon diadema; assembly: GCA_006980735.1. NCBI lineage: Eukaryota > Metazoa > Arthropoda > Insecta > Diptera > Asilidae > Dasypogon > Dasypogon diadema. The sequence continues at coordinate 51,908 of QYTT01081173.1, read as the reverse complement.
GTGACACACTTTAAAGAAGAAAATAAAAAATTCACGGTGGTCTAAGGTAAAATGGGTGAACAAAAGCAAGTGGGATGACGACTGACGAGTCTTGAAAAGCGAAAAAGAAATTTGAATAAATTGTCGAGCGCTTCTCCTCCCAGTCAAGGTAGAAAAGTATTTCAAAGTATGCACTATGACTGCAACCCCGAACGAAAATAGTTGCGTTGAGAATTTAAATTTAAATTCGGAGGAAAAGAATGCCTCACAACACGAATGTGGTGGTGGGTGTCAACGCAGAAAATGATCAAGCACAAACAGAAAGCGCAGGTTATTAACTGATGAAAATTGAATTATATAACTAGTTCTTTGTCGTTCACTGTGTTGAGAAGCTCAGAAATCTGAGTAGCCTGGAATCTCAACATGATTTAATCAGAATTTCATAAAATTATTGTAGAGTATAAACCACCTTCAATTTGCTCCAAAGTCTCAACAGTTATCTGCCTTTTAACGTCATTTTTTGGATACTGGTTAATTTTCAGTTGTCGTGTCAGGCGATTATTACGGCTATTTAACCACTTGAGCAAATATCACCTTCTGAAATTGTTGTTTACCAGATACAGGCGACAAAACATTTCTGCCAGCCAGAGTACAAGTTCAGTGTCAGAAAATTTAGTTGCTAGCAACACACTTGCGGGGACGGGACTTCTACAACGTTAAGCCACACAGAAGATAACAAACGCAAGCTTATCTCACAACCACACGAACTTCGCGCGTAGATATATTTCGTAAGGAGATATTGGTCATCATTTGTTCAGCTTGAGTGCAACGAAATTTGTTGATTTATCTGTACAAACTTTTGCTGACTAGGAATTGATTATCGAATTTCCAAGATGTGTTATTATTTTACTGAAGCGGTAGCTCGCCCTTGACACTTGTAAATGCGAAATCATCGAAGTCATGAGATCTCAAAATTACTAAGCAAAATTTCGAAAATTTCAATGTTTCTGTAACGTTTTTGTAGCTCAATGAAAATACAATTAAAAATGTTGCAGAATCAGGTAAATTTCGATTGAAAGACTAGTAATCATAGTATTAGTACTAAAAAGTTCAATGCTAAATGCGAAAATATTCAATTGAGTAAAGTACAATTGACTTAGTTGACTTAAATGGGGCGGGCGTTCTATTGGTTAAATTTTACAAATGAGCCACGAAGCGAAATTCTGAATGTATAGTAGGTTTTTATCATAACTTTTGATTTTTAAATATAAATACAATTCAAATTATTCTATTAGCTGAACGGCTTTGTACAATTTGTAGGAATTGATTGAAAATCTCTCTTATGAGGGCAGATTCTACTTTGAAAAAAAGGTTGCTATGACTTAGACTCTAATTTCTAATGTATTAAAGGTTGCACAAAACTGAGGTTTTTTTCTGCTTCATTCATAATACACACAAAAACGAATAAATTGTACACCAAATGCTAATTCAAATCATGACGGCTAGGGAAATATAAACAGGGATTTTCGAATAAAAAGAACGAGACGGCGGTATAACTCAACAAAAACTGAACTTTAGAAAGGAACTCCCTCACGCTGTCTTTTTCCTTATTGCAAGGTGTTAAACTGGTATTGAGTTGTAATGAGAATTATGTAAAATAAAGAATTCTCTTGATATCTCTAGCTTTATTACAGTTGCTCATATTACCTCTGGCCTGTGCTCATATTATCCTAAATTTACAATAATATGAACAACCTGAAATCATTTTGATAACACGTTAACTGCCGCAAGCATAAAAGTTTTCGTGAGAGAATTCCATGTTAAAATGCCTTCGTTGTGAGAGAACTTTTTAAATGCCGGTCAACGGTTAAATATATATATATATATATATTTAGATATATGTCTCTCTGTTTTGAATTTAACGAGGTAATAAACTGAGTAATAAAATGAAAAGGAGTTAAAAACGGTAAGAAATATTAATTATCGTTTTTTGAAAAAAAATGAACTATCTGATATGACCCCGACTTCTCTATTCTTAGACTATAACAGAGCTTTTAGTAAACAATCTGAAGAAGTATGTAATAAATTTTTAAATTATTTAACATACAGATCACAGCGCACCAAAATGAATGATAAGATGTCCTAACCTCAATTGGAGTGCCACAAGGATCAGTTATAAGAATTATATTATTTTTGTTTAATACAGGGTGTCCTATCAATCATGAGACAAAGAAAGCAATTTTATCGGTTGTTTTTTATATCAGTTTCAATCCTTGTGCATGTCTAACTAGTTACCATTACTTACAAGATTACCGCAATTAGTTTCTCATATTTTTCCTCTTTATCTCGTTGGAATTAGGCCCAAAAAAATTTCAAGAAGTTGGGTCTCTCCGACCAATCCATTTTCCTAAAAATTGCCCATCCCAAAGCTAAAGTAGCTTTTCATAGATTTTGGATGTATATCTGCAAAATAAACCAGCAGTAAATTGAGCTATTGAATAATTTCATCAATGAATAATAGAAGTCGCTAGCATCAATGACATGGTAATGCAAAGGGTAAGGTTACTGAGATTGTTAGTGACAGAGTTTTGAGCGAAAGCTCTCGGAAGTTTATCAGAACAAGGAAATAAAATGGAATGGATTGAATACGTAATTTGAACCTTACTTTTATCCTTATATTTTCTTCAATGAAAGAAAGAGTAATGCATGAATTTCCAATGACATCCCTATATGTAATGAAGTAATGAAGACAACATTTCCTACTGGGAAGTTCTTGAAACTTTTTTTTACATAATTCCAATGAAAATACAGAGAGAAAGCATAGCAAGTGTATCACGTTTGTCTCGAAACCAAGTGATAGTTTGTGTGTGTGTATGATCAAATGCAAGGCTATTTTTCCGGGAGATTTTGGTTTAGTAAATAAGTATACATACCTCTATATGATTTTTGCCAGACAATCTTTTAACCAAAAATTAAATAATTATCACATGGTTTTATTATAATGTGAGTATTATTTGTTCTTTGGTTTTAACTAAACTTTTAAATTTACCTGAAGGAATCACGTGGTATATATTAAGGCACTAATTATTGAAACACTATATAATATAATTCACTTTAAGCCCAAATGTTAATTTTTCGTTATGAGTGTATAAAATATGGCCGGTCATAAAAGGGGGCTTATTCAGGTGTTAGTATAGAACACTCTAACTGCACATTTTTCCTTCAATAAATGAATACACATAGAATTTGTGTGAATTTGTCATTCAAATTACGTAGTGATATTGAAGTCGTACAAATTTTAATTAATTTCACTGTATTATTGTGATTGTAGATTGTCATGAAGTGAACACATTTTTACCTCCAAAATTTTTATTGACAAAATTTTGCGAAAAGAATTAACAAATTATCAAAAGACAGATTTTTGTTGACAAAACAGAACAACAATTGCTTTACATTAAAAGCAAATATGAATCTCAATTGTTTCATCATCCAGACACACATTTTGCAATGAAGGACATCGTTTCTTTCTTTTTTGCATGAGAACTAAAATTATTTAATGGAATATGCAAATAATTGCACGTAACAGGTGAACTTAACGGTGTACATTGAGAGATAGAATGTGTGTGTTTTTTGACGAACGTGCTATCTGTACAGTAGGTTGTAAAACTTTGTGGATTTATGCGAAAAGTAATGGGCTCTATTATGATTTTTAATTATAATCAACTCGGCAATACTAAGAAAGTGAGTAGTAGTAGTAGCATTGTCAAATTTCTCGATTGACTGTTTTGTTACACTCAAGTTAATTCATCTGCAGCTCAATTATCACAATAAGATTCAAAACAAATGAAATGATAAAAAATCAGACGGCTTGAAACAAAATATCTATAATTCGGAAAAATTGTGTGTTTCAAGAAACAATTTGGAAATTCAAAAATATTTACAAACATGTTTTGATTACTTAGTTGTTAAAGTTCCTATGTCTTCTTTAAATATTTTGATTAATTTTGCTGACATGTGTTTTTTATTGAAAGGAATCCTCTGAATTTATTGCAACACCAAATTAAAACGCAGAAAATTTTCAAATTCTGTTCGGTTTTCGGTAAAATAGTCGAATTCTATGTAGTTGCTCGAAAACAGATCTGTTTATTTGTGAATTAACGTCAATAGGCTGTTTATTATTTGTTGTGTTACATTTAGGCTGGCTGGTGTAGCGTAAATAATAATGAATTGATATGACTGCGTACTTTTGTTTCATATGAAAATTGTTAGCTTTCCGCTACAGACGAATAATGAGTCTGATTGGATAACTAGAGCAAAACATGTACTACATATTAAAACGACGATTTATTTCTAAATGCTATGCATAAAAAGACGAGATATTCTTTTTAAGATATTGCCTGAGCAATTTAGAATCTAACAATTGTTGCACTACGTCTCAACGAAATCAGAGTGGGGAATATTTTCTTAAAATTTTCAGGATTTTACGAATAATGTTTTCAGTAGGGGAAGATAGATCCATCCAGGTCCAACTAGTTTGGAATTGCTGTCCCTTTGCTTCCGAAAATAAAGAAATAGAAATGATGTTTGATACTTTCGAAATTTTATCAGAAAGGAGCCCAAATTGAAAAATATTTTTCAAAAGTCTTACGTAGCCAGGAAGTGAATTCGACAGCGTCGCGCACGTACTTCAATTTACGCATATTATTTGAAAACTGGCCAAGATCATATGTAATGCTCACAAGAAATTTGCATAAATTACGAAATATATATCATATGGGTTCAAAGTTATATCTATATTTATGGACGGAGATGGAGCTAAGGGTAGTTCAGGTTCGATGACTTAATTACCTAAAATTAGACAAGGAGCAACTGAACTGGCGGCGTCTTTACTTTTATTTTCTGCCCCATATAATACACTTTCTGGGAATATGGATGAATTAAAAGATAAAATTTCTGTAATTGAAAATCCTTTTGTTTCTAGTGAGAAAATGCGAAGGAAAGATAGGCGTGTGATTTCTGGCATATCAAAAATTGCAACTATTTTTCCTGGGTTGTTAGCTAAATAAGACTCGAGCGCACTCTTGCAAAGCCATTTAAATGGTCCAAATACTGACATGTCAAAAAGCTGGAGGCAGTTTGACACATGCGGGTGCAAGGACAACAATATTAGGATCCTCCTGTGTACATCTGGTGTATTTTTTTATCTGTCGGCAATAAGGCAATCATTCCCCGTATTGCTCTCTAAAGAAATAAAGGATCGCTTTTCCTTTTGCGATAAAATACAAATATCGGAAGAGTATATTTGCCCATGGCTGCTGCAACTGTGATAGTTAGCCTTCGAATGTCTAGGTCCAAAATTTTAACCAAATAGCCCAATCGCCCTAAAGCATTTTTTTTTAATTTTGATTACATCTTACTGTTTTTAAACTCTTTAGGAATATTTGAAAAGTGTAACCAACCTGAAATCTAGAAAATTGCCGCCTACTCTCATTTTTTTCTAATTTCAGCCCCTTGATATAAATTCATCGTAATATTTGATTGATCTTCTTCGAATTTCTTATAATTTGTCTTCAAGGTAATGCGATGAATACTAACTTCTTGTATTAAAAGACCCAAGCTCTTTCGATAAGTCATTAATAAAAAAGCTAAACAGAAAAGGCCCAAATATAGAGCCATGAGGCACCCTACACCGAAGAGGCACTTTATCAGCCTTGAACCGTTGGTGATCAAAGACAGCACAGAACTGCTAAAATCAAAAGCAGAGCAAAGTTTGTTAACAAGTTGGTTTACATATTTCAATTATTTTTCTAAGTAGACGTAATTACATGTAGGTTATGAGGTATTTTTTTAGACATTTTTTTATAGATATTCATCGACTGATCGTCCTAACTAAATGAAAGCCAACTAGTAAAATTATTGGAGAATTAAGAACCACTTCACTTGCAAATGGAATTTAACTGAAACTTAAAAATTCCATGTTGTCACACTATTATATATAATTAAGAAGATTTGTTTTCAATGTTGATCAGCTGAGTTACCAGAGCACAATCCCATTAAAGTCTTTGCCATATCGTTGCTACACATAGCTTCTGTTATCCAAATTTTGTTTGACCTTCAGACGGAGGGGAATCATTATATCGAACCAGTTTTCACTATAAATTTTTACCATTTCGTTTAGGGGAAAAAAGTTGAATATAAGAAATCAGGAATATGCAGAATAACTCTTAACGCTTACGCACTGAATTTCTTACAAAAACTTTTACCTATCTATTATTATGTACCTATGTAAAATTCATAAAAGATAACAATTAGGTGTGCTCTTCCTCCGCATAGTCCACAGTCCAGTTCACATGACCAGCCGACGATAGCAGACATTCTTTCAAGAATTATCGCAAGTCATACCTTCGTTATCGCTGGTTTTTATAACCACGAGGAGGCAATGAAATGGCAATCTACAGACATATTTTCCAGTGGTTTGCTTTGTAGTGGATTTATTGAAGTTTTTAGACAGGGTTCTAGCTCCTCTTCGACCAGTGGAAATAGATAAATTGGCAAATATCATATTCGCGATAAAAATACCAGCAAAGACGATACCTGTTATATGTTAAAATTTTATGGAAAATTTCATGGCGAACAACACCTAATCTGGTGACGCATAGAAAATATTTTAGATATGTTCATTTCTTCTGCTAATCGAGTTTCACCTTGCCAATTTTCGTAGTGGTAAGAGACGTTGCCGACATGCTTGTTCGCAGCTATGCCATGAGAAATCCAATAAACAACCGGTGAAAGATATCTGACTGAGCAAAACAACTTGCACGCACCAGCACATTAACTAGAGGCGGATAGTCGAAAGTATGTCCATCGTAATGCCTATGCCAGTCCCATTGCCTACCGATGATGAACATTTGCTAATATATATCGGAATGGGTGATTTTATTGATTCAACAATAGCCAACCATGGAATTAGTTGGCAATAAAAGTGCTCACGTTAATGATGTAACGATCTTTGCTTCTGCCTGGTCTACGTTAACTATCAATCACTTACCGGAAGTCCGATGGTTTAGTTATTGGGTCAGTTTTATGTACGTTTCTAAATCAAGACTGGGTAACTGATTAATTTCGGCGAATTTTTATTCAAAGCGTGTTTTTTTTTTATTACTGATGGTAGCTGACAAGAGTTACGAAGTAGTGTGACCCTGGAAAACTTTTAGGATGTTTCTACATTCGCTCATTAAAATGGCGGAGAGGGTCAACCTGCCTTGACATTTAATTTCACAATATTTGTATATGCATCGTCAAATAAAAGTTTCCGTGATACTCTAGCAATGTTTTATCTTTCAAGTTGCTATACACTGCCATTACTGAACGTGTGATTATACAACTATGTAGTTTTACGATATTTACAAATTTGTAATTCTATTTTGGATTTTATATGCGTCAAATGAACGCAGAGGTTTCAAAACGTCAGCAATTAGTAAAAACCATAAAATTGTTTGCCTCTATGATAAGCTTTTAAAAAATTGCCCGCAATCATATATTGGTGAACTTCTTCATTGTCAGTATACGTAATTCATTTTTCCATTCAAAGATCCCGGAATCTGAAATAGATCGCGACTTCTTCGATCTGATGATATTACTCTTCTCTCCATCCATACCATGGATTGTAGCTTTCTTTTGGGATGGGGTTGTATTCTGGCGTTTTTTGACGAATCATCTGACGTTGGTGGCTCAATAGATAATGTGTAATTTCCAAGGTCGCATTACAAACTGTGAACGTTTTTTGCCAGAAAACACAAAAATCACTAGAAGGCAGTAATAAAGTGGTTCAGAATCCTCATTAAACAAAAAGAGACATAAAATCTGGTCTGTAAGGACCTTAAGCTTTAAAATATTACACCTTAAAAATGTTCTATGTAGTAGACAAGAAGAAAAAGGAATTGAAAACAAGATCAAGAACTTGCCGATGAACCACTCACTTGAATGACTTCGCGCTTCCCGCCTCATAACCAGCTGGAAAGCCTGATTCAAATCCTAAATACATATTCTGTTTATGGATTTTCACTTTGTAAGCAAATTTCTTCTATCGGATGTAGAAAAAAACACTACTAAAACTACATGTACTGCGCACAGGGAGTACTTATAGAAGGAATTAGACCAGTCATTTTATCAGAGCACATACATCGAAAGCAGTGTTATTGAAGGACAAGTCGGGCAACATTATATCGGTTATCTTGAACGTTAGTACTTTTCAGTTTGATAGCCTTGGTTTGAACAGTGTGCAACGCAGTGTGTCCAACTTTTGTAATAATGTGGGAATTATATTCTGGCCTGGATCTATAGTAATTAGTAATATAAGATTTTTAGGTGAGCGCGAGGTCAGACCCTTTTCAATGTTTTTGCGAAGTAAAATTCGAGATATCTACATCATCTACGGGAACGGTGAAGAACTAATGGAGAATTGGCACATTTTAAAGACATCAAACACCATTGAGCTGTAGATGTACTGAAGTTGAAACGCTGTGCTCTACTTCGTATTCTCAATGAAAATAAAAAAGAAAATAGATGACAGAATAGAACCTTGTGGCACCTCTGCGTTAATTTTAACGTATTAGAATGTAATGCCATCCCAAAATGTGTTTATACACTAGAGTCGATTGCATTTCAATCTACAATCACAATGAGCCCCAATTTTATTAAATTAATCAATTTTTGATCCCTTTTCTGTATTAACAAATATGTGAAAATGTAAGAACTTTTATAAACAGTTGATAATGAGCTTGAGAAGCTTTATTTACTTCGATTTGAAGAATTGAGAAAACCTGCATTAATTTCAGAATGCAGTTTTGTTATAAACTGTGAAGACATTGTTGAACAATCTACATGTTGTTGTCCATTTCAAACATGCCTGTATTATTTGTATCTGAGCAGATCTAATTTCTAATTTTTACCCTCATTTTTGTAATATTTTTACATCAATACATCTTATGATAAACTAGACGAAATATAAAATTAATCAAACGAAGCATTTTATAAATTAATACGATACGATATCTTCATGTGTTATGCATTACTCACACCCACCTCGAAAGATAAGGCTACGTACGAATAATCTTCAAAATGAAAGGTAGATTTACGAGATGTCTATCAATATCTCATGAAAATTCAGTTTATTTTTGACTACCTTGGAGGTTCTAATGTTTAAGAATCTTATTCCACCTGTTGTGAAGGGTAATGACCACTCCAATAACAACTCACAGATCAGCAGGTATTTAAGGACCGCTTTTATTAAGCTCACTAAACCGAATTCCCCCAAAATCTAGAAAAATATATATTTTCCAGTTTTTTTCTGCATTTGCAAATTTTATTAATAGTAGCAACTTGTGCTCTTATTATTCTTAACTGGTTTTTTTTTTGATACACTAAAACAAGATTAGTCAATATAATCTGCTTCTTCTGTCCCCAGAGGTCTTTTTGTCTGAACACCTGAGCATGTTGGAGCTTATGCAAATTTTATACAAGAAGACAAATTTCAATCCATAAATCGAATTAAAATCTTAAAATTTTACCTCACCTTCAAAATACCCGTTGTTTACTTATGTTCAAAACTTATGAAATAAAAAAGAAAAGAAATCTTGGGAGCAAAAACCAAATTACAAACAGGTTTTATTCGTCCACCACCATCACTACCATCAAGCTAAGATAATAAAACCTGATTTTCCCCTTAAAAACATCATAAGTTCGAACTAAGGACTAAATTACTTGGAGAGGAGGAGAAGGAGGCATTAATTTTGGATGCGATCAGATGGCTCATTGCCAATTTAAAAAAGCAATTAAATTTGCTTCATTACGAACAACTGCACACGCTCTTTTATAAAAAATTTTAAAAAATATCTTGACTACGTTACATGTTTCAGCCATTCACAAGAAAGTAACAAAAAAAATGGAAAAAGTGTCATCCCAACCCATATGTCAAACCTGCTAATCTCTGCAAGACACAATTCCTTTTCTTCACTTTTTTACCAAAGAAATCTGCACAAAATTCTGGATGTATAAATCTGTCACACCTGCTTGGCCAGGAAGAAACCCGCCTGTGTCTCTGCACACATAAACAAGAGGAGCTAAGGTAAATTACAAATGAAAAAGAATTCTGGCAGATGCATCTGTTTTTCGCATGTGCCCTTGAGCAAATACAAAAATAACTTGTCACGGCATTCACCAGCACAACACCAAACAACACAGTATATGAGTTCCATCATCCCGAGAGAACATTCACCTGCTCGCCTTTGACCAGGTGTGCACTTTTCAAAGAAAGAAACGAGCTGGCTGTGTTTGCTGGAGTTTTAGTCGGCTAATGCAGTTTTTTTTTTTTTTGGGAGATTTCAAGAATATTGCTCTGAGCAAAAACTGAAATCAAAGTGCACCCTGTATTATAAATCTCGAACTGGGCTGAGGAACGGGCACGGGCGCTCATGTTGATTGCTTTTTATGTAAACGTCAGGAATAATCAGCTTTTGGGCTCGGCTTTTCTAATTTCTACGTCTTCTACGTAAAAGGCCAAAGTAAATGGAGGGAAGAACAAGTATAAACGGAATCGGAGCTTTATTTGGTGACGCGACCACCATCAGCGTTTGTGAGAAGGTGAATGTTGAAAATTTTGAACTGAAGTGACACGACCTTCTCTAATTGGCGTTAGACAGCTGGAGCACCGCTTAATAAATCATGAAGTCGCTAAGCTTTGTAAAGCATCCACCCAACAGGCAAATGAATGTTTCATGAATCAAATAATGAACGTTGTCTTGCAAGAAAGGGTATAAATCTTGTTATACATTACAGAGTATTGTAAAAAGTAATGTGTGCGCCGTTCAAGTTTAGCATGAAATGCGAGGATTACGCACTTCGCTTTTCTTTTAAGATTTTTCTTTACAAATTAATTACATATGGGAATATTCGGAAAAAAGAAAGCCCACAGGACACTGATATAGATATAAAGGGAAAATATAATAAAAATGAGAAAAGAAAGTATGAAAATCTTAAATTTTACTCTATTTTGCTTGAAATTGTTATATCTGCATCAGAACTTCTAAATTTCTAGTGTCTTGCCATACTAACAGCAACAGAGCTCTGAATATTTTCACGAAAGACTATTCTAAAGTCCAAAGTCGGGTAGCCTAAGTAGGGAAGGAACCATGACCGATTTCCTGAAATGCGAAATAACTAAATAGAGATTACGATTTCAATGTATATTAAGAAAATAGCACACGCTATCAAAGTTTAGAAAGATCCCGTTGCGAATATATCGTGACAAACCACTCGCTGAAAGCCTTAGTCTACGTAGCCCGGCATACACCGTACTAATCACCACAGATTATATTAATCTCTGAATTTGAAATGATCCTTAGTTTATTGATTCTATCAAGAATTTGTGGTACAACGTTATTTAAAATTATTGGAGGAATACTAAAGTTATTTAGGAATATATCATAAAGAACAATACTGGGTTCAATACCAACCCATTACGCAAATACCAGTCTTCTATTCTCTTCAAGTCGCAGCTTATTCGCGCAATACATTCCTCAAGAGGTCCAATAGACCTAGTAAAAAATATAACTGCACATCGGCGGCGTACAAACGTCTTTGAGCGTGTTCTACTTAAAAGTAAACAATAAAGGACCTAGCACTGATGTTTGTGGAACTCTGCATATCGAAGGTCTTTGAGAGGCCGAGACGAACTAAGACGTTAAATTCATTCTTGCTGTTTCGCAACTGTAAAAAGAGCAATAGTCACACCACCAGCACATTAATAGCTTGTTATATTTTTTTTACATGTTTTCAAGAATTGGCTTACAAATGAGTTTCTCCAACACCTTATATGAAATGCTTATAGGACGGAAATCACATGCTTTAAAACAAACAAATTTAGGAAGATAAAGGATTTCTGCAAATATTTTCACTCGTTCTCGAGTTGAGCACGATTAGTTTCTGCACCTAACGACCTCTATTTTAGCTTCATTACCATAAACATTTGAGATGACAGGGAAAATAGTCTTATATCGCTGGTCGTATTTGTGAGTCATAATCGTTTCCTATTCGACTCTAAAATGAGTGATTTCTTGAGTCGAATGTGAGTGATTGTTCAGAGTTTTTTTTCAGCAGGTGTGTACACTGTACTTGTATTTTTTACCAAAATCCATGGCTATGTATTTCGAGATACAATTCCTTTGGAAGCAAAATAAAAATAAAACTAATATTTAGAATTTAAAGCCCAAGAATTTTTCAATAAGAATAATTAGAGTGCTTTTAAGCGGAGTAACTTATTTCATATTTGGTTCACCTTTAACCTGTCTTATGTAGATTATCCCACGTATCCAAATATGTGAATAACAGAGCAAGAAATTAGGAATTATTGCAGAAATATTTATGAGAAATACAAGACCTAAGTAGAGTTTTACGGGTTACAAACATTCGTTTAAGGAAAAATACGTTGTGTCCAGAATTTCAATTTACTAAATTTTTTTTCGCAATGACCTGTTTTTCATATGAAAAACTTGATATCAAATCTTCTACCTGTTACGACTTTAAAACAAAGATGAAGTAAACAAAACCAAGATTGCGAACTACATGTATTTTGCTAGTTATATTCTTCCATTTATCGGAAGAAGTTAATAAAGTCACAAGTAAAATTTATGTCTCAGACAACGTTTGCATACTTAAAATGCAAAATGAAGCCGCTACTTATGGTAGTTATAATAAAAAATATCCATTCCTTTAGCGGTAAACAACTTTTGGTAGCACTTGGAAATGACCGATATTATCTGGATTTGCCATAATACATAAAAGTCATACACTCTTTTTCACTAACCAGTGGAAGTCTGATAAGCTTCAGTGTGTATGCTCGGAAGCATATGGAGATGAAATTAACTTTGAAAAGTTTATTACTCCAATTCCACGGTTCGACACGCATTTAACGCAGTTATTTAACGAAGTATTATAGACATTCTGAAGATAAGATTACCCGCTTTTGTCTGTGCATTGTCTACGTCTAAGCAATGCTCGATATCAAATTTCCGTCTATTTCCAGTATTTTTAGGTTAAAAATATGTGGTTTGAAAAATATGTGGATTTATGTACCTTAAAAATGTTTGTACAAATTATCTAATAAATATTTTTTCTTTTTCTTTTCAGAATAAATACAACACACACGCAACGATACAAATTATAGGAAGTGGAGGAGTAAGTATAACTTGTTTTTATTCGTTTACCTCGAATTGAATTGCATTAAATAATTCTTAAGAATTGTAGGAGACTTTTATACTCTGCTTAGGCAAAACACATTAAGTCAAAGTTTTCATTTTGATGAAATATACCTAGATGTTTTCCGGCTAGAAGCAGTCCTCGTGTAACTATATATTCTATTTTTATAAAGTTCGCAGTGAATCACGTGTTAGCATCAATAGTTATTTATATCTATTTGTGAAGTATCTTTTACCTGAATACAATATTTAAATAGGAAAAAGTGAATTTTTTTAGTAGATAAGATGAAACCGGTCAACGTCCAGAGAATAGAAAGAATAAATGTTTCGGATTTTGTTTGGAAAATCTAACTAGCACAACTAACATTAACATATTTGAAGGAATATAAAAATAAAATGTGGAAAGAGAAAGAATCGTACAGAATAATTTTGATGTTATTCTTTTTAAAACAGTTCTTTTACAGAGACCCACACATTTCTTTTATCCTATCAAATCAGTCCATTCTAGAGTTTACTTCTTGAAAACTCTCCTGTCTCTAGGAGGAATACCTGAAGGAAGAGTAAACCTTTTTTTACGAACGTAAAAAGAGAGAAATTACAATGGGGAAACTCTGGACTATATAGCAGCCCGGCATCGGGTTTTTTCAAACACAATCGATAAATACAAGGCGGTATACTATTCGCCCTTTTAATGCTCTTCCAGTTGGTAATAAAACTATAGCCACGATCATCTTGTTGCCTGAATTTTGACATATCTTCATCCTCATTAGATTCTTCACATTTATAAAGATCCATTGAGAAAGCAGTGGTAAGAAACTTGAAAAACTCTTTTTCTACTCAAGATTATTGAATATGTCCTAAGGGACATAATATGTTAAGGGCGTATTAAAATTTGTATACATGTCATAAACTAAGGTCGCCCATAAAGAATATTAACTAACCAAATGATGGGCCCCTAAATCTTAAATTAAGAATTTCAACGATTTTTTTTTTTTTAAATTTATCCTTCTCTTTATCCTGATAGGACGAAGCATTTTCTCGAAATCTTGCCAATCATGGTTTCGAGAAAAACGCATTTAACATTTTTTTTTTAAATTTCAATAATAGTAAATTTTCAACGGATAAAATGTAAGCAGTCTTTTTAAAGACAGTTTTTTTTCTACACTGAGTCACCCACACCCGTGAAGAGTTAGTCTTGCCGAAATTCGGTACATTATTAGGAGTGCACTCAATTCCTCAAAACTGTTTAGTCATCTTTCTATTTACAAACCGATTATCATTTCTTCGATTTGGTCTAAGGCATTCAAATGACTCATTAGCTCTCAGTCAATCAAGTAACTTGATAATATATAAGTAATATCTTATCAATGGTTGCTGGTATAGTTTATGTTACTTGAAGATGTTTCTCACTGACTGTTGGAATTATTGGCTTCGTAATCTTACTAAAATCTAAGTTAGCACACGGGCCTTCGACTTTTTAGTCTTTATCACTTTTTGGGGTTGCAAAATTAAACGTAGTAAAAGGTCATATTCAATATTATTCCGTGAAATTAATATAATTTTTTGGTTTTAATACCTATAAAATGTTAGAAACATTGATTCTTAGAGAATCAAGGGGTTTATTTCTTTCTGGTTAGGTCTTACTCGTGGCATACCACAGGGTTCCATAATCGGCTCTCTCCTGTTTTTCCTTTTCATTAATGACTTACCCACTGTACTAGTGGATGCCGTACCCTGATGATTCCAAGTCTACTGGACAGACCTATTGATTTGATTGAGGATTGTATATCTAGACCAAGTGATTACCTATGTAGAATTCAGGACTGGCCCAAATGGAATCACCAGATGCTCAACCCAACAAACTGTTTACTTACTGTAATCATATATCCAATGTTTAGATGTTTCTTCTAAATTTGCCTTTGTCAATTGAGAATTACGGCAGGTTACTTGTCATATAATATGCGTTTGAAGCTTGCTAAAGCGTTTAACTTACCTCATTTTATCTTTGGATCCTTGATTTTTCCAAAGCTGGATCATATGTCTGCCAGAGAAGAGCAAATGTGGCTTTTATTGGCACCATTCAATACGTTTATGATTAAACAGGCGCGCATCCAGAGGGAGGTCACGGTGGTCATGACGCCCCCTAAGTTTTGCCTAAAATCCTATTTTCAGTAAAAGCGGTAACAACGACATTCATTGATTATTGACTGTAATTTGTTTGCACTATACCCACTCACAGGGTCAAGTTTACACATGCCAATCAACTGGGTGGAGTGAGTACAAATCAAAACAATTTTATATAAGAAGAAAACTAACGAAAACAAGTTTCGTAATAAGACGTAAAACGACTTCAGTATCAATCTATTATTTCTATACGCTACGCCTTAAATTGTTTTATTATTTTATATAAGGCAAGCTACTCGATTGATATTCACTCAAATGGAAGAATATTTTTGTAGTTAATATTTCTTTGAGTTCCAGATTTAATTTCGAAAAATCGCAATTCTTTCGCCTATGTTAGTTCTGCCATAAAGAATTTAGAAAAAAAAATGTTTTTGGATAAGAGCCCTTGAACCCACTTAATTGAATTATAAAGTTTTTTCCCAACTACGTAGTAAAAGTGACCTCCAATATCACACAAAAATTTGTCTCTTTTTTCATTACCTCGCCAAACGTTCATTGACTGAAAAAGCAAGTCTTAAAAAGTTCTTAAAAATTCCACCATTTAAATTTATCTTGTATTCCCAGAAAATAAAAGAAAAAAGTCGCAACAAATAAAAAACACTGGAAGAGTAACCAGATTTCTCCTTGATTTATTTGTGGGATTTACCCCAAAGAGGAAGGAATAAACCTCACAGCTCTTGTGTATCTGCTGAGGCAGTCTTATTTTAATACTTACACTCCCCGAGATAATTCTAAAAAATAGAATCTTAAAAGAAATGGAGCGATAAATTATGGTTCCCTGTGCCAAAGCTTTCGCGTTACAATTTCTGTTGAAATGAATTCATATGAAGAGGAATTCTTTTTAAAAAAGGTTCAAAAATGTGTAAAAGAAAAAGATTTTTTTAAAGCCTACGCGATAACGCGATATTAGTTGCTCCTTTACTGTGACGTAAGAATCAGGACAGGACGTTATGACGTGAATGCTATGGAGTGTGCTCCCTGCAGCGTACAGCCCCAATCCATTCAACAATCAGTTTCCTTCTTTCCACTCTGTTTATATCGTGTTCAGCTGTTGAAGTGGTCTTCTATTGGTGCTGAACGTGTCTCAGCATCCGAATCTTGGATATATTCCCAACCTGTTAGAGGCAGGCTGGCATTGGCCATGCCTGCGCCTTTCCACCCTAGCTTACGTTATATACACACTTTTTCTGGGCGCCGTAGGTGGCTGCGGGTGTGGAATGTATGTTCTACGTTTGAGAATTGTCAGACGCCGACTTTCTTTTCTATTTTTAGTCCCTAACGATGCCTGCTGTACTGGTGGTTGCTTGTGTTTGCTACTATTTTTAGCTCCTTAAGATGATTCTAATTAGCTTCTGTTTCTGTATCGATTGCATTCGAGATTGTCAAGAGATGCATAGTTTTTTGCTGTCGCCTCCTCTCCACTTTATGTAGTTCTACTCCTCCTGAGTTATTTTTTGAAACGAACAACGTGCAATTGCAATCATAGTCATAATTAAATTTTCTGTTTTTATTTCCCCAATGTCTCACGAGCCATTCTTATGCCTGGCAAGTAATGAGATTAAATTGTGGTGTAATTTGTTTTGTATCTAGTCAAGCATGCAATAATCTGGAGGTTTGTTTTCGACACAAATAGTACTTGGTGGTCGTAATGCTAATAAAGCGCACGATATTTTTAATTGCTTACGAGTTTTATGTAATTCGGATGAAAGTAGGTCCACGTTCCGCCTAAGTACTCTGTGGCGACTTATTGTCCACAGACAGTTTCCGCTCAAACACCAGCGGTTGGAGTAAATGGATATGAATAATTCCCCAACTGAATGATTGTTTGCTCAGTGAGTGATTCATTGCACTCTTACTCTTCGGCCAAACGTGATTTCTTGTGAATTTCCAAATTCAGAAATTGTGTGGATCTATTTATGGATTTGAGAATAAAAGCAACAAACAAAGTATAGTTATTTTTACAGTGCAAATATTTCGCAGAACAAACGTTTCTACGAGTTCCCATTATGTTGTTTTTTAGATAGTTTTATATTTGGGATTTTTTTAAAACTATTTTTACAGGAAATGAAATAGGCAGAAAATGATGCGTATTGAGGAAAGTAAAAATTGAAAAACGGACGTTTTAAAGAGAACGGAATATACAAATTTTGAAAATGTGACGCGTGGAAAATGATCCAAAAGTTAAGGGTTGTAAAGATCCAGAGGGGTTTTCTAAGTTTATTATCCATTAGCAGTGATCCGTAGAGTAATAAGTCATTATGGTGTAGTTGTCAGTGCTTTTTTTTGGTTTACTTAAGATCATTAGTAGTGGAACGTTTTTAATGTAGACCTGCCTTGAAAGCTTTTTTACTCATATCGTAGGAGGTTCAGCAGCCGACGATGAGAAATATAGATCATTGATAAGCCTATTAAGTAGTCTTGCATAATCGACAGGATCGAACTCTTTACTAAAATTGAGCAGCACTAAAACTGTTAATAAATCTTTATCTAGCGTCAATTTTTAAAAGTCCTGATATGAAAAGCCGGAC
>QYTT01081173.1:19606-33944 GCA_006980735.1 Dasypogon diadema | reverse complement strand
ACAAAGTATAGTTATTTTTACAGTGCAAATATTTTGCAGAACAAACGTTTCTACGAGTTCCCATTCTGCTGTTTTTTAGATAGTTTTATATTTGGGATTTTTTTAAAACTATTTTTACAGGAAATGAAATAGGCAGAAAATGATGCGTATTGAGGAAAGTAAAAATTGGAAAACGGACGTTTTAAAGAGAACGGAATATACAAATTTTGAAAATGTGACAAATTTTGAAAATGTGACGCGTGGAAAATGATCCAAAAGTTAAGGGTTGTAAAGATCTGGAGGGGGAACGTTTTTAATGTAGAGCTGCCTTTTAAGCTTCTTTACTCATATCGTAGGAGGTTCCTATATCTGGATTCCGCTAGTTCGTTGCTGAAAGCGGGACGATATCCTAAAATTTCAGAAGACTGAAACACTAAAATCCCGAATTATTTTAGAAAGGCGAATTATAAAATCTCGAATTACAAAAGACCGAATTATGTTCAAAAATGAATCCTGAAAAGTAAAGCAAAATCCCGAAAATTTAAACGAGCAAAGAAATCTGTAAACAGAAATTTTCAAATTACAAAAATGTAGTGATTTTCACGAATCTTAAATTGCGAAAAAAAATTCAAATTCGAACGAGGGTCAGTGGTGAAAAACAGTTTTATTACAGAAAAAAGTCGGTATTTTAAATCTCACTCGGGATTTGTGAAATTGAGATTTCGTACACAAAATCATTTTTAACATTTTGGATTTTTTGAGATTTTGATTTTGGATTCGTGACTTTATAGTTTTATATTTCATCCCCAGCCCTTCATTGCCCGCACTAGCCCTTTGCCACGGACACCAAGACTTCCTCACCTATCGGACAATTGTCATCAGTCGAAATTTTATGGTCTAATCTCATTCAAATTTCTTTCTTCATCTGTACAATACATTTGCAACGCCTGGAAATGGCTAGACCGTAATATAGTAATAAGCAATCAACTGGTTTGCTAGTCAATGTACCTTTTCCACAGAAATGTGCCTTCTACAGTAGAAGTGGTAACTATCAACATCTACTTTACGATTCATAAACATCTGGACAGATTAGTGACTAGAGGCGCTTTCCGTGCTCATCAAAACTGGTCAGCGGATCAGTTCCGCTCGCAATTCAATTATGTATTTTAAAGAAGAGCTATTCAAAACGATTGAAGGAAATCCTACATATCCCTAGAAAATGCTTGCCTGGATAGAAAATGACTAAGAAAATAGTCGTAAATCTGTCGTAGGCCCACTTTCATTTTTCTAAAATAATAATTTGTTATGATAATAGGACTACTAAGCTTTATCTGAATATCACCAGCATAAAAACGAATAAAAAGGTGGAATAGGAATGGTAGTGAATTATTTATAATTACACAAAATAGCAACCAGCCAAGGATGGAACTTTATGCAACTCCATTCGGTATTAATGCTGAGTTAGATTCAGAATCTTAAAATTTGAATAATCTAACTTTGATAAGAAAAAAAACTATTTATTAAATTTGCAGCCGACCGACGATGAGAAATATAGATCATTGATAAGCCTATTAAGTAGTCTTGCATAATCGACAGGATCGAACTCTTTACTAAAATTGAGCAGCACTAAAACTGTTAATAAATCTTTATCTAGCGTCAATTTTTAAAAGTCCTGATATGAAAAGCCGGACTTCCAGGAGGACGTTACTTGAAACAATATATTATCGCAATTTGTGTGCAATTACTGGACTGTGAATAAGATATACTCTTAGCAATAGGAATAACTATAGATGTAGTGGGATGTCTTAAGAGAAAAAGATAAATCGTGCAGCATGAATTATTACTTTGAACTCGAAAAAACAACGGAAAAGTTTATTTTGCATTAAACGAGTCATTAAATTTTGTGAATTAATCAGATAACATCTTTATACTATTAATTATCTCTACAAAGCTTGTTATTAATTGTATATGCAGGTGTTGAAGTAGTTATTTCCGTTCGATGAATTGTTATATTCGACTAGATATTAGATAAGATAAACCTTATCAAACAAATATTGATTGAAACCTCAGATTATTTAAAATTAATTGGAAATGAAAACAAAACTTTCCAGAATTAATGTTTAAAATCACGATTACTTTTCCACTTAAGAATAAAAATATTTTCTATTGAAGTTTGTTTATTGTTTAAGGATATTAAATCTTAAGTGGTAATTCTAAAGATAAGTAGGAAAAAGGCATTATTGTTTCGATTAAATTGTGTAATATTTAAAGTTATAAGCCCTATGTGTTTGTACTCTTTGAGTCAAAGCTGTCGTAGGCATCCATATATCTTTCTTGTTGTGGAATTAAAATGACTGCAGCAGGTAAATTTTGAGTTGAGCTCAAATCTAAGGCTTTTTTCAGAATTTACGCCTGGGAGCCTATCATTGTTTAAAATGCCAGGAGGTAAAATACTATAGCCCATACCTCCCGTGTAGATCGTCAAGCAAGTTGACTTGTCAGAATTCAGCGTTAACCCAGATAACACCAAACTGTAGAATGAGCGAAAACCAGGTTGCCAAATTAATAGGAAACAATTTTTATTGATATAATCTTTAATGCTTTGGCGAATCAGCAAAGAAGGCTTATAGGCCTATAATCACCACCAATGCATCTTTCCATTCATCGGGAAATTGAGTTACAACCAATACAATATTGTTGATACGAACTATTTTGGTAAACTTAGGTATCAGATCATCTGGCTCAATTGCTTCCGTTTTAATGGCATGAACTGCACTTGTCGCAAAAGATTTATTAAGTATATTCGGGTCCTGACTGATTTCTGATATATTCTGTCTATAGACATTCAAACAGCTTAACTTGGATTCCAGGTATTTAGGTTCATTTTTAAGTTACCCAGCCGTGGTAAGGTGAAGATTGGAGTCACTCTTTTTTTTTGTATGGAGAACTAGGTCAGTCTTTGAAAAGCAGCTTTTAATCTCTTGTAGAACACTCTCCATCAATTCATTAATAGTCGAAGAGAACTTATCCGAAACCGGGATAGCTAGGTTGACAGCATAAGCCACAGCCCTAATCCTTTCCACTTAAATAAAGTTGGCACTAAAATAAAGTTGGCAACCAGCAGCCACAACCTAGAGGAGAGCAACTCTCCTTGCGGAGTGCCCCTGTCATTCGGTAATGAGTGTTACCTAAGACCGGGAGGTGCCCTGTAACAAGTACTATTTAGTACCAGAGTATACGTACCCGATTAACTTAATGGCGCTACCTATGCACTTGCAGGACTCTGGTACCAACAAAACATGTCTCAGTATTATTTCTGTAATCGATCCTATTGAGCTTATTTTCTGTTGTTTAATCGACCGATAATATTGCGTTTCTTGAAGTAATAATAATGCGCTCTATTTTGAAGCCTTTGTTATTGTCATTATTTATTAGTGGTTTAACCTCAGTTATTGATTTTTGAAACTTCCACAAATGTTTTGATGATTTCCAGAAATAATTTCTCTCAAGTGAACTATCGGGAAGGTATCACACTAATGATTGTCGTAAATTTTTACGTTTTCAAATTTTCTAGGACCAGGATAGATACTCTTCTTTCTCTTATTTTAGATACACCTTCTTGAAATTAAAAATTCCTATCCATATTATAAATCGGACGTATGATATTTAAGAGCTCTAATTCAAATCTTGTTTATTGTTAATTCGGCAATGTCGTGTATTTCCCAGACTACTCTCATTTGTACTTCTTAAGTTCATTCATTCATTCAAATCCACTTTAAGAACAGCCCAAAGTGATACCCCAAATAGTCACAAGGGTGATGTTCTTAGTCATAAACTTGTTTACATCACGCCTTTACATATTTTCTGTCCTTTATTTTTGTCACTTTTAATGCACTCGGAAGGCAGTTGATGACAAGTAAATGAAGCCTCTTGCCAGTTGTTGCCACGGCCTTTGAGAAGTAGTGTTCTGCTTGGGCCTAGGGATAATTAATTGCTTTGTTTATTCAGTTGTCCAAAAAAAAACGTTTGTAAGAAAAGAATTCATCTCTTGAGTGTGAAGCACCCACCTGGTCCTTTACCTCTTCCACATACTTGAGGTCTCCAAGAATTCGGAAGTTAAAAAAGAAAAAGTGCAGAGTAAAGTAATTTTTCCGCTTTGTCCAAATTACCATGCAGCGAGTATGTAATTTGCATGGTTTCTGCAGTGTGCAGTGTGCAGTTGCGGATGTCAGACTTCGGCCATGAGAGGCCATTGTATGTTTATTTGCATTCCAGTGGCTAATTTATCTTGAGTCGTTGTTTTCCTCTCGTGGATAGAAAAACACAAACTGGCTGCTCTTTGTTTCACTTCGGATGAGGCAAATAACTTTTGTACCAAATATCGTTGCCATCTTTGCACGCATGTGTGCAACATCCCAAATTCCAACAAGATTCAGGTTTGTCCAAATAAGGTCAAGTTGGAGTACCTGTGCAGGTTAATTCGTATTGACGCTGGGGAAATTTTTATGATATCTTCAGACTTGGATGGAGACAGGGTCTCTGTGTCCATATGTCCATATACAAAATCATTTCCTTGACGATAAATTTGCTGTCTGCCGATGGCAACAAAGCACAACCGGATTTTTGGCCAATTGGCTCTAAAAGAAGTATTTGGGTCAATTACTCGTCAGATACCCACAAAATGAGCCAAAAGAAAATTCGCCAATCATCGTGTGAATACAGAAAAACTATTCACGCTGCTGGCTAGTTAACTACAGACACAGAATAGTATACGTAGCGACTGTCAAGCTTGCCATGATGTAACTTCTTAACACGCTTACTACACATTGGAGCTTTCAAAGACTTCTCACAAGTCATCAAGTCCACCCAATTATTGGATTTAGGTGAGGTGAGAAAGTCG
The DNA here is from genome assembly GCA_006980735.1 of Dasypogon diadema. Classification (NCBI taxonomy): domain Eukaryota; kingdom Metazoa; phylum Arthropoda; class Insecta; order Diptera; family Asilidae; genus Dasypogon; species Dasypogon diadema. Next base: position 29,065 of record QYTT01081173.1, on the reverse strand, counting down.
GTGGCGTACCATGGTGAATGAATCATGCTGCACGAAAATGAAAGCGCAACAGACATGATTAAAATTTGTATCTCTGCACATTTTTGAGATTTTGAATAATTTTAGGTAAGGAATTCTGTTTCACTGCTGTTCGATCCTCTGTGCGGTTTCGGACACGTTTTGAATACATAGGTAGTAACACATTGGCTTCCGGTAGTGTTCTTTCTTAATTTTTTTTGTATATTGATGTATTTTTCCTGTTAGGGTTACTAATGCAGTTTTGCAGCTGATTGTGAAAGCAGAGTGGTTTACTGTATCTTTCAATCAGCCCAATAGAAAAACATTATGATAGGCCGTTTGTTACATAATTTGGGCTAAAAATGTTAATATGGATTCTGAACCACGGATGGTTACACCGTCCCAGCACGTTTTCAATTGTCTAGTGAAAAAACTAAATTGGTAAATACTGACGACAATGCAGCACGGTCAGGGCGCTGCTGTCTAACAATTGCTCAGTTTCGATCGATAGATCAAACCTATTACGATTTTCTATGCTGTGTGGAGCTGCTTTTACAGGGAAAGGGTTACACTTTGATGAAGGTTTTTATTGAGAAATTAGAGAATCGATATTAAAGTTTGGGCTGTTGCTCTTATAGACCGCCTAATGCGATATCTCATATGCGCACAATTTCTTTTATTTTCTTCTTTCTTCTTAGGCAAAACAAGAGCCAATAACTTTCAACTTTTTCACGTACGTACCTTTTGTAATAAAGTTAATAGCGATGAGGTGCGACTGGAATTTTTCTTAAATAAAAAGAGATGCCATTAAGAAAAGTGATTCCATTTTTTTTATCGAGTATTACATTGCAATCCGTAGTTCTTTTATTTATGTTGCGGACCTATCAAACGTTTTTGCTTTCTGACTGTGAATGTTCAACTACAATATACAAATCCAGTATACATAAAATCTTAAAATCTTGAAAAATATATAATATAGGGGAGACCGGTGCTAAGTGGGTACTGGTATTAAGTGAGCCCTTGGCTTTTTATCAATAAAGGAATATGATAATGAATGAATAAATAAATAAAATTCGAATTAAGGAAAAATTCAAGATATAGAAGCTCGACTTAGAGAAGTTCCACTCTATTTGAAAAATGGTCCTTACCTATAAGTGCAAAGGGAATTCTGTTTTGAATTCGATTTTAGCCCGAAAATGAAGTCCCTACTTAATCTCAAAGGTTTAGATTTTAAATTTGGTGGTCGAATAACTTTTTACATTTATTAGTGAAATGGAGCACCGTGCTCTAAAACGGTCTATTCCAGTCTTATAGCCAAGGAATCAATGTTTTCAACGATACTTTGTTATCGAAAATTACCAAAGAAAATGTAGTACTCGCTTAGCCCCGGTCTCCCCTATTCAAATCAACAACTTTCTGGCTTTTCGCTTCTATAGTAATTTTTTCTATACAAGTTGAAGGAGGTTTAAACTCGTCGACGGTTTGTTTGTTTTGTTCATGTTTGATTTTGATAATTGTAAGAAAAAGGGCCGTGTAGAACTTATTTACAAAATTTGATAAGGTAACATCGCAAATGAACGCAGAAGAAGCATAGTCCTAGAAGTTCAAAATTTCACTAACCTGGACAGGCGGTGACTACGCTTCAATAGAAAGCGATAAGAAACTGGTACTTTTAGAAATTTAAAGATGATCATGTCTTTGAGAAATAAGAATATTTTGGGCCTTTGCAGAGAATCTATGGTGAAAAATGTGTTCCAAAAAGGATTAGAATAAAAACAGATTATAAATAATTACCGGAAATTTTTTTTCTGTTATTGAAAGTATTAGGGTTACCCATAAGTATGTAATGTCGTTTTTTATGTTAAGATATAAACTAATTTTTTAAAACTGTACTTAACTACGTAGTCATTATAGTTATCTACTCTTCATAAACATTGAATTCTTTTCCAGCTAGAAAGTGTTGTAAGGATCTGAGAAAATTATAATCAATCAAGCAGTTGAGTTCGGAAGATGAGGAACAACTTCTCATCCTAGTTCCTTATTTCTCTTAAAAGAACTCCAAACATTCCACGCAAATCTGTTGATGGAGTAAGCATTTCAAACTCTCCTAATTTAGATATTTTAGGCGTTCAGGTATCAATGTTAGTTCGACGGATTACATCTTTCCTGTTGCACAAGAATACGATAAAGTGCCTGGGCTTCCTGCATCAATGCAAGAAATACTTTACCCCATCTGACCTGGCACTCACATACGAGGCTTATATTATATAGACCTAGACTTGAATTTAATTCACGCATTTGGGCAGAGGCAGGACGTACTGCATTATTGCGTTAAACAAAGCCCTAAAAGAGCATTTAGTCTCATTGGCGATTGCTTCTAAAATCGATTCCCTGGAGTATCGCCGCAATGTTACTTGTTTAACGCTTTTTTTTTATCGCTACAATGTCCATTGTTACGCGTGGTACTCGCACATCGAACCATCTTCACTCTTTTGTCCTGAAGATGCTAGAGTTGTGAAATTTCGAGAATCCTTTTTGAACAGAACTATATGAATGTTGACAACACCTTCTTCCTAATCTATACTAGCCACTTAAGCTTCAAAGGCATTGAAATGTATAGCTGTAAGTTATTAGCATACAGATAGAAACTAGAAAATCTAATATGGCAAGTCACTTACAAAAATAGAGAAAAACCATGGTCCTAGAAGGGATCCCTGTGGGATACCACGATTAGTTCTAAGAAAATTCGATGGAAAATTATTGCACATCACAGCAGAATAAATGTTCGGTCTGTATGCTCTATAGTTGTTAAAGCTGTTTGGTGCAACTTGTTTCTCTACTTTTTTGGAATGCCTTGGGATGGTTGCGTTCCAAATCGTTTGCAATTTTTACCGAAAAAAAACACTCGGAATCAAAGTGCAAAACAGCTCATTCTGAAGGCGAATGACTTTACGTAAGTTTGAATTGTGCAATAGAAAAACATTAATCACAAATTGTATTTCCACAAACAACAAAAAAAGTGTGAAGGAAAATTTTATGACAGAAAACATTGCTTAATTAACTATTAAGCATTTTTGTCATTCAAGCGTTTAGTTGGTCACGTAGATTGCAAGAAGTTTGTAATTTTATAATGTTCCACCATTACGTGGGTATCTAATACTAATTAATTATTATACATAGTATCTTTTTTAGATTTTCTATTAAATATTGCTTTTTTTTATTCGCTGAGAACACGAGCGTTTTATCATGAAGTAGTTTGTTACAAAACTCTTTCTTATCAGTATTGTTGTATAATTGAAATTGTGTCGCAGATTGCATTGTAACATAAACAAATTTACGATGGGAGAATGAAAAGGTGTTTTCTTTAAGAGGATAGTCAATTTGCTAACAAGTTTCTTTTTTTTTTAGTGTTAGGAACTGAACAATAAATTACTAATATTATTTGCTTCATTTACATTTTTGTTTCTCTTTCTAAAAATTTGCTTAGACCTTGAACAATTTACGTTTTTAGTTTGTTAACGAAGGGTTGAAATGTATCTACAGTATCTCTCTTGGCAATTTTTATCAGTTGTCTGAAAATTGAATGCTTTCGGGTAGTTCATTGTTTTTTTTTTTTTGGTGTAAAAGCAATTATATAAACCCTTCGCTTCGTATTCCGTCAGCGTCTGATTCATTCAAGTTTCTGATTTTCTTGACGGTTTCAAAAGGCTTTCTGGCTTGAATCCATCATCAGTTAAATTCCAAATTCTATCAGGACATATCGCAACTTAAAGATTTTTGTTTTATAAAAAATTTTTCTCACACTATGTAATAAAGAGTAATTGTGCCCAAGCGAGGTTAAATACATTTCTAGTTTCATAATATAGTCAAAGAACGTTATAAAACTAATTCAACTACTAGCAGATTTCTCTCGATGGTAAAATAGCTTAAAATTTGTCTACTGGATTTATGTGAACCATGAAAAAAGAATAAAACCGAATTAATTAGTCTTTATCTGTTGTGATTTTCTACTTCCCCAGCCAGCAGCAACCTTATATTAGTTATTTCAAAAGCTAATTTTGAAAGCATCAAGGACAAAAACAAGGATGAAATAAATGAAAGTGATTGTCGATAGTAAATTCAACCTGAAGCAAATTATTCATTTCTTGGCATATTTAAATATTACATAACTCTCGAGCAGAGTTTAGTTAACTTCCAAATTTCCTATTAAGCGCTTTTTTAAACCACTTGTTTCGAAAAACTCCAGTACTAATGAGCTTAAAAATATAAATTCACCTTTGCCGCTTTTTTTTTGTAGTTACCTCCTCAGTCCTCACCCTCAGTAACGAATATCAAGATTATTTAATATGTATTTATGGTCAAGTTTGCCTTGATATTCTTGTTCAAGTAGTGCCACCGTAGAATGAATGTAAAGTGGTCGATAAAAGCTCAGAAAGTAGCGTAGAATTCTAGTTCTGTGTTGTTTCTTAATTTAAAAACATTTTAATCCTCAATCCACATCCACTCGAACAAAGTTATTATTGTAGCGAACTGTTTGCTTAGATGATGCATATTTATGCTTGTGATGAGTTTGCTTGCATGACAAAGTGAAATTCGTTGATATAAACAATTTTATTTTTGAAATAAAAAGGCCACAATCGTCTGCCATCATCTGACCTTTTGTAATCATTTTCGATTGGGTATGGCGGAGACGTGTGATGCTGTTAACGACAGTCTGCAAAAGCATCTCAATTTTGTGAGCTTAAATGGCCTCTAATGAGTTTTTTGTTTTAAAGATTTGCATAAAAGAAAGCAATCGTTGAACAAAGTCAAATCGATTTAACACTTTGTTTTGATCAAAGTTAAAATTTGGAATTTTTAAAAGAAACGCGTCATCACTTCAGATTTCCTTTACAAATTTCGAGGACATGACTATAATAAATTTTTTTTGTGTCTAATGCATTCTTTTTGTTCATATCAATTATAGGCATTTTCTTAAAATTCTGACTCAACAATGAGTAAAACTTTGATGTGTTGTTTAAGAACTTCCTTCAAATTAATTATGCTAGATGTTTTTTTTTCAGTAAACAACATTTAAAAAACTCATTGACAAGAGACTTTCAAGAATATGAGGCCAGTCTAGCTTACTATCTAGGTTCTAGCTCTGAAAGATAATTTTAATTATAGTTACAAGGGTTAGAAGAAATTTTAAATCATTCTCAAGATTAAAAGCCCCAATTTAACGCGAATAAAAATGCATATTCAGCAAAATTTAATTAAGCTAAAAAAATGGAAAAGAGCATTTGATGGAACTCAAGTTTCAAAAATCAAAATTGAAAAAAAATGTTTACTTGTTTAAATTTCATGAAAGGCAAAAATGTTGCAGATAGGAATTGCTAGTCAAGTGCGAGCATAATGTCGAAATCGAAATAGACGTTAAGAAAATCTCATCAAATGACCGAAGTCTAGTCCGTCAAGCCATGGACACTCAGCAAAGCTTTCAAAAATCTTGCCCTTTATCAGCTCGTTTTTAATTACAAGCATGAATTTTATATGGAAGCAAAAATAAATTTGCAAAAACCCATATAAGGAAATATTCCCAAATTTACGGAAGGTGCAAAATGGAGAAGAGCACTTGATGGACCTCAAATTTCAAAAATCAAAATTGAAACACTAAAATTTTTTTAAATGCTGACTCTTCGCTAGCCATTCCCATCTCATTCCTTTTATAGAACTTAACCAAGTGCAAACATTTTTCAGTTTTGATTTTTGAAAATTTAATTAATACAGACTTCACATTTTAAATTCATGATAATTCGGAGTAACTCCGAAAAGTATTTTGTAGCAAATTTTAATTGAACCAAGAAAAGAAATCATGTCCAATTTAATCTCAGCTTCTACCAGAGAAAATTAACTTTTAAACCCATAGCAGTTAGGTTTCCGCCTTCAGCATTACTGTGAAATGGCTTCAATAAAAATTACAATTTCTTGTTAAAAATTTAGATCGCTTTTTTACTTAAATCCTTGTGGAAATCCAGAAAGATAAAATAATTTTCCAAAATTGTTATGCTCTGAAATACTTTAGCATTGGCATTACTAGGCATAAAAACTATTTTTTTTTTCCTTTATCAAGGCTCAAAGTTCACTGAAAGAAAATAGTCAAAATTTCTTTAACTCCTTTGTATCATTCCCATTTTTTTTGCCTTAATATCCAACCGTAACTGCCAACTCTCTTGAAATTAACTAAATTTTTCTTCTTCTTTGGCTGAAACCATTGTCTTGGATACCATTTGTCTATTCACACACTAAATTTACTTTTTGCACTTTTTTTGGGTATGTGGTACAAAAACTGCAGAAAGTGCGGTGTTTGCAATCACCTGAACAGTGCGACTCTGCACGAAATGGGTTACGTAGTACATTTTCCGTACAACGGTATTAATTATCTTAAAATTGTCCACTTTAGGAGCACTTGGTTTGATATTGTGCGAGGAAAATGTATAAGAGTCGAATTTGTTTAGCTCTTTTATTTTTGAGAGCTAAACAAATTCCATAAATTTCAAAAGTTTTTGAGCACTAGAACTGAAAAGTTGTCATTCAAAGAATAGAATAGGCTTTGAAGTTTATTCTGATCATCTGGAATTTATAAAAAGGTATAGTTAATAAATTTACAAAAAAAAAATCCTAAAGGTAAAATTTTAAACTTTTTCACTAACTTCAGAAAGAAGTTATAAACTTGTTATGTGCCCCCCTCTAACAGGCTTTCATATCATGCTAGGCGGGAAATTGATGCAAATGTAAAAAACTCTAAAAACACGGTAATGGATCAAGAATTACCTGAATTCGGGTTAATGTAAGATTTCGCTACAGACAAAGAAAATATCTTACAAAAAGAGCGTTTACGAGCATTCCTATGCAATAAGTAGACCTTGAATTGATTAATAACGTTGCTGGGATAGGGGAATCACCCAGCTCAGAGATAAAGCAGGCAACGAAGTGTGTTGGCCCCGTGCATGCACACTTCTGAATCCTCAGATCTCTCTTTTGCACGCACACAAGTGTCGAATATATTTTATAGTGATTCGATTTTGAAGCCAATTCAATGTTTTATGAAAAAAAAAATTATCTTAGACATTATGTTTAATTTCTTAGCAAAGATCAATTATTGTCTTAAGATATGAAAGCTTACCACCACCAAGCAAATGAGCCCAATTAAAGATAGACAGTGTTCAGCCTTTTAAATCCACTGCAATTCTTCACCTCATAGCTGTCGTTTCCACTCGATTGAATTTGGTTGGTATTCCCTCCTCCGTCCAGAAAGCGCCTTAATTTCTTTCATCATTTGCAATTGCGAAAAAGTGCAAGTGGATTTTCTTTAAATGTACAATGGAAATCGTGTAAAAGTACACTTTATAAATTGCAGCGGGGCACCACGGCATAAAAAGCGCCCATTTGTCGGGACGGGAATCCGGTTTAGCCACAGAGTTTCACAATCATAATATACACCAAGTTAGATAATAACTTTAACTAGGCGCGCATGTGTTTGTCGCCTGCACATGCACATGCACATCTAGCTCAGTGTTGTTTCGTTGTTACTCTTGAATGTCCATAGAATCTTATTCAATTGCGGAATTGTGGCTGCTGCTGTTGCCTTTTACTTCCGTTTGCGTTTTACGTCCAGGCCAATCTATTAAGAAATATTGTTTTGAAACTTATGCAACGCTCGTTATGTAAAAATGTTGAAAGTTACTTGATTTTGGTTTAATGTGCACGAGATAATCGGGCTATTTCTCATTTAGTGCACAGTATTACCTGAAAAGATTCATAGATACAAATGTAACATGCAGGCAGTATCAAAATTTTAATTCAGAAAGTTTGCAAGCTTCACGATCTTTACAGGTAATGATTTAATGAGAAATTTCAGGGTAGTTTTTATTTGACTGTTTACCTAATCCGGCAGCTCTTACAGGTATACAAAATTTCAGTTATAGTCGATTATAACAAATTACGTTCACCTTCATTTTAAACATTATTTGAAGGTAGGAATTCTACATGGTTACTCACCACACCATGCTTTGAATTGAAAGCGTGTTTCAACATTGAGAAATGAATCATGCAGTATTGCGCTTTTAGTGCGGTGTATGCCGTCCAATTTTCCAACACAACACTTTTATACATCAGTGGCGACTTAGAATAACTAATGAATAATATCGTGCGAATATAAATTTCTTTATAAAGAAGGGATTTATTCCAAAACAAATGGAGGATGAGCTGAACTCTGTTTATGGAGAATCTTCAATTCCAACTGGTTGAAGCGCTTTCTCGGGGACAGGAATCTCTTAATCTTCATTCAGAATCCTACATGATCACCGACATATGAACAAGGTCAGCGCAATGCGGGTGCCACGAAAATACTTTGACTTTATTATTTTTTTCTTTATCTTTCTTCATTTCTACTCATATCAATTTTGCCAACATGTTGGGCAACCTGCTGTTAATTTGTTGCGAGCCAACAAAATTTGCTAAGATTTATATCTGTTTCCAAATACCAACTCGGTAAAGAAACTGCGCTTCTTGCGATCGATTTGTGTGTTTTCCTATGAAAACAGAAATCAGTACAACAAATTATGTAACTTTATTCAGCCAACTTACAACATGTTGCCAACAAGAACTTTAGTTTTCAGTTAACGTCTCCATTAGTAGAAATTTCCCTATTTGGTAGCTTCGAAAAATTATATGAGTGAATACGAGGCTTAAGATAGCACTGTATTATATTAATGCAAACAAAAATTAAATTGGCTTCAGTGGGAACACTACAGACGTAGTATTGGAATAGGCCCTCAGTTTTACTGGGACACTGCTTGATTAACAAAATACAGTATCAGCATAAATAATAAATTGGATAAGCAAATATTTTATATGTCGAAGAGGTATAGATATTAAACTAATAACGCCGTAAGTTTCTCAATCCCGCATAAATTTTACCCACAATCATAAAGGGCACCCATCCTTTGTGAAGCACATATTTGAGTTCATGTAGAATTCAAATATGTGCTTTTTCCCCCTTTGTTTTTTTTGTTTCCTTTTAAATTTTGGAACTTTTGCACTTGAGTTGCCCTTGAAAAATTCATTTCAAACGAACCTTGGGTCCTACTACAGTCAAGGCAATATTTTTGAAATAATTTTGTGGAATATAACTTCATAAAAAATAATGTATTAATGTATTTTCTTCTATTTCTATTTCTCGGATGAATTGTAGTACAAGTTGTATGCAGTCAGAATCAGAATGTTTCACAATAATTTAATATCATGAAACTTTTGCACAATCAACAAAAATCTTACAATCTGCTTATTGTGTTTCATATCAGTATTTTCGCTCTTCTAATGGAACAAAACAAAAACATTTTAAAACGATAAGACAAAACATTTTGCGTTAGCAAATTTATGTGATGTTTTTTTCCCTTTTTCCATTCATCAGTTTCTAAT
>QYTT01081173.1:9324-19586 GCA_006980735.1 Dasypogon diadema | reverse complement strand
AAAGCGTGTTTCAACATTGAGAAATGAATCATGCAGTATTGCGCTTTTAGTGCGGTGTATGCCGTCCAATTTTCCAACACAACACTTTTATACATCAGTGGCGACTTAGAATAACTAATGAATAATATCGTGCGAATATAAATTTCTTTATAAAGAAGGGATTTATTCCAAAACAAATGGAGGATGAGCTGAACTCTGTTTATGGAGAATCTTCAATTCCAACTCATCAAGTACTGGTTGAAGCGCTTTCTCGGGGACAGGAATCTCTTAATCTTCATTAAGAATCCTACATGATCACCGACATATGAACAAGGTCAGCGCAATGCGGGTGCCACGAAAATACTTTGACTTTATTATTTTGTTTCTTTATCTTTCTTCATTTCTACTCATATCAATTTTGCCAACATGTTGGGCAACCTGCTGTTAATTTGTTGCGAGCCAACAAAATTTGCTAAGATTTATATCTGTTTCCAAATACCAACTCGGTAAAGAAACTGCGCTTCTTGTCATCGACTTGAGACATGTTGCCAACAAGAACTTTAGTTTTCAGTTAACGTCTCCATTAGTAGAAATTGTTGGCAACATGTTTCCCTATTTGGTAGCTTCGAAAAATTATATGAGTGAATACGAGGCTTAAGATAGCACTGTATTATGTTAATGCAAACAAAAATTAAATTGGCTACAGTGGGAACACTACAGACTTAGTATTGGAATAGGCCCTCAGTTTTACTGGGACACTGCTTGGTTAACAAAATACAGTATCAGCATAAATAATAAATTGGATAAGCAAATATTTTATAAGTTGAAGAGGTATATATATTAAATAACTCCGTAAGTTTCTCAATCCCGCATAAATTTTACCCATAATCATAAAGTAAAGTAAATCCTAATAATATATAAAAAATATTGTTGGATCTTGGTTGAAAAAACATTCTAAAATGCAAAATGCCAATTGGTTTTTGAGGACCAGAAAAGGATGTTATGGGCACCCATCCTTTGTGAAGCACATATTTGAATTCATGTGTGCTTTTTCCCCTTTTTCCCCATTTTGAGGTGATATATCATAAAAAAATTCGTTTTTTTTGTTTCTTTTTAAATTTTGGAACTTTTGCACTTGAGTTGCCCTTGAAAAATTCATTTCAAACGAACCTTGAGTCCTACTACAGTCAAGGCAATATTTTTGAAATAATTTTGTGGAATATAACTTCATAAAAAATAATGTATTAATGTATTTTCTTCTATTTCTATTTCTCGGATGAATTGTAGTACAAGTTGTATGCAGTCAGAATCAGAATGTTTCACAATAATTTAATATCATGAAACTTTTCCACAATCAACAAAAATCTTACAATCTGCTTATTGTGTTTCATATCAGTATTTTCGCTCTTCTAATGGAACAAAACAAAAACATTTTAAAACGATAAGACAAAACATTTTGCGTTAGCAAATTTATGTGATGTTTTTTTTTCCCTTTTTCCATTCATCAGTTTCTAATTAACAAGTTTAGCACTAAAATTATTTTTTGTGCGAATAATACACACATGTTTTACCATTCGATGTTGACCAGATAATTTTTTTTTTAATGCCATTCAGTTTAAGTCAGGTTAATGAAAGTCTGGAGTGGAGACAGTCAGAAATTGTCATGTTTCTCTTCAATTTAGTGGAGAATAAAATTAAATGGCCGATAGCATTTAATTTAAATGTTTAATATGCATTACCAGATTACTTTCCGCTCAATAAGGCATCTTTCATTTGTCCTTACTTTGAGTGCATTTTCTGACAAAGTAATTGGCAACAAAACAAGAGGTTATCAATAGACGTCAATTCCTTGATTAAAATTTCTGTTTATCTAATAATTTTCCATATTACAATGTTTCATTCACTCATTTCATATTACAATGTTTAAAAAATAAAAATGTACTTCCGTCGGTTTTCGTTTCAAAATTCTCTTCAAAATCTTCTCGATTACATAAAATAGTTTCACTTTGTAATGTACTAAATTTAAATCAATGTATTTTATTCTTTTACGAAATTGATTTCGACTGTAATTTGAAATGAAATTTGCAGATCAAAACGTAAAACACGTGACATAACGTATTGGCTTCAAACATTCGTTTTTAGTGGTTATTGCTTACTTCTCCAACGAGCTTAAAGTTTCTATTTTAGACTTTGTAATTCGACTCTAATATGATATTTCTTACATTATTTCTGAAAGTCTAGGCATCTAATTTTTAGCAATAGTAAATTTATTTCTCTGAAGATTAATAGATAACTTGAGGTCTAAGATGACATTCAAATTAAGTTAGTTGAAGAAGGATGAAGACAAATCAGGCAATTTTGCGTTTTGTATGCGAATTTTTGTAACATCTTCGTTAAGCGATTCAAACTTACTCACTCGGTTATTCACATTTTCACTAGTGTCAATAAAGCTCTCTCAGGACAAAGGCATTTTAACACGGAATTCTCTCACGAAAGCTTTTATGCTAATTGCGGCAGTCAACGTGTTAAAGAGTGTAGAGCACAACTTTTAGAATATATAGATCTTCACAATGTCAGTTTAAATGTTAGAATTGATCACTGATCATTAACAGATCGATCGATTCGATTCGATTTGTTCTATTCTAAGTGTGATTCTTTTTAAGGTCATCTTTTACGGCGACAAAGAATTTACATTTATCATTATCGGAAGAATCTAGAATAGCATTAAATGAATAAGTGAAGTTAAGTATACCGTCATATATGAAACTGTGGACTGGATTAATAAGCAAGAAAATCTCTCAACTCTTCCTATGCCTATGTTTATTATTTCTATGTCCAATTTCACCCATATCAAAGCTAAACAATGATAGACAATTAAGAAATATTAAAAGTATAGTTGGGAAAAGCCTGGAACCTTGAGGTATATCATCACTAATGGGAGAAGCAATTAAAAATGAAGCACAAGAACAATGTTAGCTGCTTTAGATTTTTGCCAAAAGGGCAGGTTGTCAGACCCCATCAATTAGCTCCGAAGTATCAAATGCAGTGATCTATCGTGTTTTCTTCACAGATAGTTTAAATAAATATTCTTCCTTCATTTTTATGTGAAAATTAAAATTTGTAAAATCTTATATTAGATTCTCATTACATTTATAGCCGTATTTTATTACATCGTTTTTTGTAAATCGCTTTTCTGGTGCCCGTAACTGGACATTCAGCAGTCCGCCATTGTCATACCGGTTTCTAAACATAAACGCACCTCGTTCCCTAAAGAGCCAACTACTTTTATCCAAAATTTTTTGAAAACTTACTCACTCCAATGCAGTTCGAATTACCGATGATATTAGAATTGGGATCGAAAAAAAACTATACCGCAATTCTTGTGCTTCTGGACATCTTAAAGGCTATTGACTTCATTAGCCATACAATCTTATTACAGGCTCAAAAATTACTTTAGGTTTTCCTTTTCAGCCGCGGGTCTTATGGAGGATTTCCTCAGCAATCGTAAATCGTATACCCAAGCTCTCAAGGGTAAGCACATATCTAAACCAATCATTATTTCATTTGTAATTTCTCAAGGCTCCATTTGTTCTTATTTTCTATGTTTGCAACCTTTCTATACACTTGAAATACTCAACGATATTAATGTGCGCAGATGATCTGCAGGTTTATATCTCCTCACCTTTAAAGACGGCATTTCCGGAATTTACAAAGACTTAGATGAAATTTGCAGGTGGTCACTGCTAAATGGCTTAGTTCTTATCGACAAAAAATCACAAACAATAGTATTTATACAAATGTAGTTCACACCGCTGATCTCTCTCCAGCAGTATTGAATGGCCTTGCTTTTAAAGAGCATGGGATTGTCAGTGAATCGTATTCTCACTTGGGAACATCAAGTTAATGCAGTCATGGGTAGGATTTATGGTAGCTTAAAAAGCTATCGGCTTAACGGCTTCATATGTATCCATAAATACTAGCCTTAAACTCATTAAGAATGTATTAATACTACTCATCTCCTTCAGATTTGAAGTTAACGACTGTCTGAGCGCTGAAAACTCCCGAAAGTTAAATGTCACTATCAACATTAATGGGATCATCATCAGATTTAATTACAACGATAGTCATTATGACCACGTATCGACTTCTTTCCAATAGTGTACTAAATTGTAGCCTAAGCTAGTATTTAGAATTACGCTGAATAATTTTCTTCTTTTTCGTTATTCTTAAAGTCACGATCATTGATTTTCCCAAGGCATACTGTTCTGCAAACTAAAATGTCCTTTTTCCTTAATGCCAATAGGCCTTGGAACTCACAACCTCTCATTATTCTGTGTCAAACTCTCGATTTTCTAAGTTCTTAAGAAGGTGACCCCAAAAATAAAATTCAAGCGGTGTATGATCTGGGACTCATCACACCCGATCCATTTTCCGATAAAGTTTTCATTAATCCATACTCGCAGTATTTGTAATGCGGCGGTGTATCATCAGAACATTGAGCAATAGATTCTTCTGTTACAAGTTAGACCGCAAAGCAATATCAGATCAGTCACCCTTTACATGTCTTGGTTAGTGTTAAAATTTAGTGCTAATATTCGGCTTTTAGTATCTTTGGATCTTTTGAGTATTTTGTTTTTATCATAAATAAAGGCAAAGTGGAAAAGAAGTCGTTTTAAACATATTCAATTCGTTTACTTGCTGATTGCACTCTGCGTTAATTGTCAGCAAAAATATAAATTTAGTCCCAATAATATCTGCCATATGTTGGTCGCTTGACATACTGTTTTGATTAGATATTGTGAAAAGTCACAGCTCATGACACTTTTGTAATCTAAAAGTTGAATAATAAGCTGAAGGTGATAACAGGTCCAGTGGGCGAAAACTGAAAGTATTTCCAAAATTTTTAAATAATAATGTTGATAATTTTTTCATTTCTTTTTCTGCTAAGATAACAATATTTTGCCTGCTGTATTTTATCACAATTGGCGCGATAAGACTTATCACAGCCAACTAAACTGACATAATGTAGATACAAAAACTAGATCTATGGTGTAGTACTTCTTTTCCTGTGTTTATTCATATGGGAAATAATTTCCGATTTTTTGAAGTCAAAAGGTGAGAAGTATGCAAAAATATTTATTATTTCTGAAGACTTTAATGATAACAAATATCACAATTGAGTCAAAATAAATAATAATGTCCTTGAGAAATATTTCGTCATATTTTTTTTTCAGTTAAAAATTGTGTAAATTGCGTTTGTATCATATTTGGATATTTTATTGAAAGTGAAGGTTACAAAACCAAGTAAGGGGGTTTTTTGTTTTATAAATGCATGATTGCACACTTTTTGCAACTATTCACCTTCAGAATTCCAATTGCGAAAGTATGCAATCAGGCATTGCTCGTTCATTTTTCAACAAATTAAAATCGACCGGCGAATTAAACTTTATATTACGAGCACTAATTAAGCAGTTTTATTATATGCTGATATCTTTCGCTACCAGCAAGCTACCTAAAAAAACGGTTTAGACACTATGCAATTATAAATTGTATTTTTTTAACAAAAGCATTAATGAATTTTTAACATCGCTTATATAATAATTTTTAAGGCGTTGGAAATACAATGCTCCCTTAGTTTCGGAATCCACATTAATTTGGTATGTTGTAGCATTTGGTTGATGAGTTTCCTCATTAGCGTCTCTTCACCATTATAATTAAGCCATTGATTACTTCTATATAATAATTTCATATTAATAACCATCTTTTAAATGCTCATTTATGGTAGATCTTTTTTCGGACGAAGATCTCTTTTTACGAAGATAATTTTCACAATAATTAAGACACTGTTGGAAATTAGATTCCGGGTTTAGGCGGTGAGCAGTCAATTTTTTCTAACATTGTTTTAATCACAGTATGTCCATCAGGTCTATCTGTATATCTTACAAATTCCTTAGCTAAGGCTATCAAAAGTATACATTAATCCTTGGGAGGAGGGGAGGATCCCCTTATCAGGCAATCAATGATTCTGTTTGCATTCTTTGAGTTTCAAATTACCGAACTGAATTTTCATCTTGATCTATCATTTGTTTGATTCAAGCCTCTGTTCTGAATCATATTCGTTGATGCAAATTTCATCGACACATTGACGCGGCCACTTTAAAACTATGCGAATATAATTATAATTTCATGGACTTGTTTTAAAATAATCTCCATGACCTTGGCTAACTCTTTAAATCAAATTCTGCGATCTTGGAGTGTGAAATCCTCCACTCTTTTATATTTTTCTTTTATTAAAGTGTTAGACCGACCTTCTGGGGTGATTTATCTTCTTTTCGTTAGATAAGATTATTAACCGTGCATGTGGCCAGGAAAAGTCAATCTCAATCTCCAACAGATCCTTGATAATATCTTTCTTCTTCTTCTTCTGTCTTTTTTTTTACTCGATTTGTGCTTGTACTTTATCACGAAAATTAATTCTACAATTTCAGCAAATAACTACATGTTTGTTTATATATGGAATGCGCCACAGCAGAAACCAAGAAACTATAGGTTTTATGCCCATGTATTATCGAACAAGTCTCGTACATTCATGCATTCAAGGTAAGCCTTGGCAGGCGACAAGAGATAACTTCCAGATAATAATTGAAGATTAAGTCAAATTTCCAATTAAAAATTTATTCTGATAGACGTCTATAGATAATTTGTAATTAAATTGATGAGCTGTTGCATCAGTCCACAACGGTTTTTATTAATAGAGGCGACTCGTCCTTGTAAATCATTTTTACGTAATTTTTTTTCTTGCTACAGTTGTCATTTCATTAAACCAGTCGTGTGAGTGCCGAAGATTGTCCATTGCAGTGTGCATTGACTGATATAAGCTAACCATGAGTTTTCAATAAATCGGTTCCAATGGATCGAAATCAGTCTGTAAAATCTTTATAATACTTTAAAGAAACCAGATAATCGGGAATTCTAAATGAGACTCATATACGAGTGTAATTAACTCCTAGGCAAAATTAACAAATATATCGATTTCCACACAAAACATTAGAAAATTGAAGCAGGTTTCAACTGCAGGGGACCAGTAACTGCACCACTTAATAAAATGTTATATGGTTACTAGATAATACAAAGTTGCGAGTTACATTTCACCACGGATCTTGCTTATTTATCTATAGATTAAAGGAAGCAGGTTTTGTTTACTGATAACGCCATAGTGAATCTAAAATTTGGATGTGAAGAAGTCTGGCTAGTTTTAATATCTCTCCAAGCACCTAATTACACTTGTATAATGCTTTGGGGAGATATTACTATCATGCGTACGAATTTACTATCATTTTTCACTGTAAAATTAAAATTTTTCAAATACAAATTAAATAAACTGGGTGCGACTGGTCTGCCAACTTCCATTTGCCTATTTTGTTTTGCTTTTGAAAGTTTAATTGTTATAAGAAAAAAACCGCCAATTCAAATTTTTTGTAAACCTTATCTCGAGTGTTCATTATGCAATTATACGTCGAATGAAATTGGTCCGGAGTCGATATCATTTGTTGTTCACGAGATTTTCGAGACGAAAAAAGTTCACGAACTTACAAAGGTACGAACGCACGCACACACAGACATCTCTCTAAAAACGATGTATTCAGAAAAACTTTCAAATGGGAAATAAATAAATAATAAAATATTATATTCTGCTTCATCGTTTAAATAAAGTCACGTACAACATCTTAATAATTTATTTTATTTTTATTTTTTCAACAGATGCAATCAAATTGTTTTATTAAATATTCTTATGCATTTATTTTTTTTATATTTCTATATTTCTCCACTCAACAATTTCTAGGTGGTAACTGAAAATAAATAAACATCATGTATTATTTTTGTAATTAGTTTTAAGTTTTATCACATCTGAGCACACACGCGAATTAAGCTGCATTTTATTCGACCGTGACCTGCACAGGGTCAGTAGCTTTTTAATTTAAAAATTCGATTTCGAAGGAACCATAGAAGTCTTTGATGTATTGTAAATTCCATGACTACTTTATTGCTTTATTTTAAGTATTTTTGTCATAATATTTTCTTCCTGCAATATATTTGCCTGGAAAGCGCTTATCTCCAAACATTTTCAATTATATTTTAATCTGGTAAATTTATAAATTTTTTATCTGCTCGTTATCAAGGCAATTCGTAATAATTTTCGTTTTATCAATACTTGCATTGTACTGCAGAAAAATCGAAGGAATATCCCCCATAACCTACCAAACTTTTAATTTTATCCACCTAACTTTTGACTGGTAAATGGGATTTAATTTAATATAAACATGGATAACTAATATCAAAGATTACCATAACCTATGAGCAAGCTAATTATGCTTTGAAAGCATTATATATATACTTTTTTAAATTAAAGCTTTATTTGCTAAAGAAGTATCGTCTCAAGAACATTATGTCGGCTTTTTATTCAATTTCATTTTTATAAAAAATTTAGACAATGCGCGTTAATTTTGTGGTGAAAGAAAACTTGTTCTATTTCTGGTCGGTAATGTACAGTATCTTTCTATTTAACACTTTTTCTTAAATACTTGTAACAAGGTGAACAGAAAATTTCAAGAAGCATTGTTCCAATAATAATAATTAAAATAAATAAATATCGCTATTTAAACTGTCTCAAAAATCTGCGATTCGATTCTGAACACTTTAGTTTGTAAATTTTACGCATTTTACGTGGTCATTTGAATAGAAGGAAAAAAGTTTAACTTGGAAGAATAAAATATGTAATATGTAATATGTAGAGCTGTAAATTTTTTAAAGTCCATGAAAAACACAAGTACATATGGCGTACTTGATATTTGAAAATGAGTAACTGCAAGTCCTTCTTCAAATATTTCGTTTCAAGAAAATTACCGGATATTGCAAGGCTTCGCAGTACTTTTGCAAGTATTTTTCCAAGTACAAGTCCTGTCGTAAGTTTTTGAGTCGCATATGAAATTTTTGAGTTAAAGTTCACGGATTTGTGGCTTTTAAAATATTTTTGTTAGGAAAATAAGGAAATAAAATAAAAAGAATTTTGAAAGTTTTTTGAAATGTAAACAACATCATTGCATTTGCACATCATTGCTTATTTTTTAATTGTTATCAGAAGTAATGTAATATTAATTTTATTTTTGTACAAAATTCTGTCGCAACTATCACTTGGAAAAATTGTTTAGACAATATAATTGCACTTGCCCCTCTCTGTTACCACTGATTCCATATAGACTGTATTAGTCAAATAAAGTTTACTTTGAAAATGTACTTCTATTCTCCAACAGTCAAGCTATATAAATAATGGCAACTGGCAAGGCAACGATAACTATTAGTCCCATTTTATAATTAATTTTTTTAATTAATTAAATAAAGCAATTATTTAGGGCCTATTCCAATCCAAGTCTTCGTCTTCATTTCGTTATAACAATTAGTGACGTCAGGAAACAAGCTAACTTGTTTACATTCGTTTGTTTTGCTTGGTTTTTGTTATTTTATTCGTTGCTTCATTAGCTAGAAATTAGTACAAATTATATATTATTTTGGCTTTAAAGCGTTTGACTTTAATTGAAAAAGTTTTATTCTAAATAAAAAATAAAACAAAGGAATTGGTATTTTATTACTAAAAGTTATTCATTATATTCATGAAGTTAAATCAATCCTTGACTTGAAGAAGTGTTATACAAATTAGCCAAACTTCATGGCGTAGATAACTCACATCAATAACTGTTCTAACAAGATGAAGGCGAAAACGAATATTTGGATTGGAATAGGCTCTTCAAACAGGGTTGTTTAAATAATTTTGCAAAAAAAGAAAAGCTCTCTTAATAGAGTTAAAAGCGTTCTGTAGTCATTTACATGTTATTTCAGTTCGAAGTAAATTGTTTATAATATTTTAACAAATTTCATTATTATTGTATGTACAGTTTAACAGTGCATGCACATTTCCTTTTTTACTAAATTTTCAACTTTTACTTTTTTCAGGTATTATCATTTCCAACTGCTGGCGGAAATGTCGGGCAACAATTTAGTTTTTCAATTGATGAGATCGAGGGATCATTTGAATGCATCCGACAAACACAGAACCAATTGGATGTTCTGGGAGCATTGCCTTATAAGATGCGGATACACGCAAATGATGATGTTTATGAAACTACTCGTTATAGAATGGCTGTGGCTGAAGAAAATCAGAAAAATAAATGGTAATTTGCTTGAATATTAAAATTACATTTAGTTTAACACGAATATGAAGGACTATT